>OMKP01057312.1:0-11839 GCA_900302375.1 Bathygadus melanobranchus | reverse complement strand
AGAGGGCCCATCTACACCTGGTAGTACACTAGAGGGCCCACCTACACCTGGTAGTACACTAGAGGGCCCACCTACACCTGGTAGTACACTAGAGGGCCCATCTACACCTGGTAGTACACTAGAGGGCCCACCTACACCTGGTAGTACACTAGAGGGCCCACCTACACCTGGTAGTACACTAGAGGGCCCACCTACACCTGGTAGTACACTAGAGGGCCCACCTACACCTGGTAGTCTGTTTCCGTACATGATGAGTTAGGCTATTAGATACTAAATGTGATATTTTGTCACGTCATGCTAGCTATATAAAGGATATGCTGAAGACCCACAGATTCCAACAGTACCAGCCATATCTATTTCTGACTTATTTTCAACTGGTTTTATTCGTTGATGTGTTTGGCAAGTTTCATGACTATCATGTGAAAACGTTTTGATTAAAACATAGCTAAAGGTGCAATATAAAATAATTTTCATACAAGTAGGAATATTTTAACTTCCCCCACGTCCTCGGTGCTCGTGCCTCACGTGCAGCAAAGCATTCCCTCTGGTCTCGTATCACAAACCTGACGGCAGGAAAACGCGCTGACGTTAATTAACTGTCGAGTGTTTCACGGACGCGCGCTTCTAGAAAAATAATATTAAGGGAAGTTGGGACAACACACACACACACACACACACACACACACACACACATCAAATAAACAGACACCACTTTGTTCTAGTAATTACACTTCGGGACGCTGCTGATTCAAACAGAAGGAAACGCACTTAAAACGGAACAGGTACAATACAGATAACATGTTGTGCTTCATCTTGCTGGTAGCGTGTGTGTGTGTGTGTGTGTGTCATAGCTCGTATGTGTGTTCACTGGTGTGTGGAGGAGTTACCAGCCAACACAATAGGACTCCTCTGTATGTGCCTGTGATTGAATACACTCTGGCGTTTTTTGGGTCACAACTTCGTTCGGTCGCGGCTATTTCATCACCCTTAATGCCGACATGTGAGCGCGTAACCAACCGCCGAGAGAGTGTGTGCGTGAGAGTGTGTGTGTGCGTGTGTGAGAGAGAGCGAAGCCCCCAGAGAGAAAAAGAGTGGGTAAGAAATAGGCTTATAGAAGGAGCGAACATGCTCCGAATGTCCAATTAGACCAAGGGGAGGAGAGAGAAACGGTCCGCCGCTGAAGAAACCTCCGGAAGGCAGATTTTAAAACTATTACTCTTCCCCACAAGCGGCCGCGTTCGTCTGCGTTCCCAGCAGGCAGCGGCGCTTCAATTAAGGGAACAGGCGGCCGCTAAAATAAAAGGAAGTGAAACAAAGCCGCTAACAGATTAATAACGCAGATGGAGACGCTTTTTTAGGAGGGTTTTTTTTTTCCCACTTCTCAACCGCCACACGTGACACGCGTGCGTGGACACATCAACACCGTCTAAACACCGCCGCCGCCACCCAGCCAACACCCACCGCCTCCACCTCCGCTAACTGTGGTCCGTCTGTTTAATTTGCGCGTCCGACGGGGCGTCTGCTAGCTGTCGTACATTTTTTAAATACGCTAACTTCTCCGCGGCGGCCGGGCCGAGAGAGCTAGTGAAGGACTGTCGTCGCTCACTTGGTTTGGAGGCCTCTTTATGGGACGGAGGTGGCACTGGCTGGCAGAGCGACACCGCGGCAGTTAGCGGGAGGCTAACGTGGCATGCTCGCTTCTTGCTAGCCCCCGCGATGACTCATCGCTCAATTAAACTGTTGAAGGTGAGCCAAACACGGTATTCAATGCTAGCTGAACACGTGTCAGTATTTCTGGTGGGGGCCTCGTTCCTTTGACCTAGCCAATGGGCTCCCGGGCAGGCGTTCACAGCTTGACAGCCGTACTTCATGTCCCAGAATGCACTGCAAGAACCAAGACCCCATTTGAACTGTAATAGACTGAGCGCTTCAGCTATCGATGATCTCTTTCAGCCCGATCGATCAGACAAGGCCAGACAACATCAATCCCGTTGGCAAAAACAGAAGTATTGAACACGCACACTCCTGATATGAAAGGGCTTCATATGAGGGGTGTGTTTGGCGGGCTTCCTGTTGTATTACAAGGTGGCGTCGTACCCCCCCACACTCTGTAATCAGATATCGTTAAGATCCACCCCACTGCTTTAATCAGCTCAGGCCTGATCAATCACTCCCAATCAATTCACCAATAAAGACCCTCTACGGACCCCAGCCCCAACCCCTCCAAGAAGAGGATGTGTGAGTGTCTTATATTTCACACATACGCCCGCCCCTCTAGGGATCCTAGTTCCTCCAGCACAGGACGGATATTATTACCAATAGTATTAGTATATTATTATCAATTATTAGGGGTAGTGATTATATTATTTTTCTGTTTTGTACGACTATTATAGGGCTTAGACAAATGTACTTATTCTAGATGGCTTTGCACAAAAGCGTCTGCTAAATGCCCTGAATGTAAATGTATTCTATTATAATTTATAATACGTGTTATCAGTGTCAGTATTATCAGCAGGAGTCGTAGTCTTTGTATTTTGATTATGGTGTTTGGTGTAATTATTTCTTTGCAGTCGTTCGTATTACCGCCATCAGCGCTGTTGTGGTGATGATCATCATTACCACGACGGCATCATAACACAGACGTGGCTCATCCCCTCTCACTGACACTACGGTCACTTGGACAACTTTACTGTCAGCCAGGATCCTCTCTACTCTCTCTCTATCTCTGTATTGTAATCTACTCTAAGCCTCCCTCCCTCCCCTCTTGACCTCTTTCTGCATTTCCTCTCTCCTACCTTCGTTCCTTACATCCTAATTTGTCCTCCCTCACTTTTGTGCCTTCTGCCTCCTCCTCCTCTCGTCTCTTTTCTTTCTTCATGTTCATTTGTTTACATGTTGTATTTTGTATATACCGGAACCTCCCTCTCCTTCTTCCTCCTCCCCGTTCGTTCTCTATATATTTTCGTCCTGCCCTCCTGCGTTCTTTGCAGCCTGGTTTACTGTTGTTTTCCTCTGAATTCTCGGGGCTGTCACCTTGTTGTTTTCCTGCTCCTCCAACCAGAGACCGAAATTGTCGTCGTGTCAAGGAGCTTGAGTCCTTAAAAATAGAAAAACGCCTGTAGTCTAAAATTACCTCGGCCAGGTGTCTCTCTCTCTCTCTCTCTCTCTCTCTCGCGGGCTCTTATTTTACAAGCGGATACAAGCAGACAAACCGTTTAGACGTGAGAGGCTTTTAACCGTTGCCATTATCTGAGGAAGCTGTGTCCAATGAAAGGCGTGCAGGTTTATTCTCGATTTCTTTGTGTTTCTTTCGACTCTCTTTCGATACGGACAGCTTGACTCGAGAGAAACGACGCGACAGTGCCATAAAAAGTAGAGAGGGAAAAAGTGAAAGGTAGAGAGGTAGAAAGGACAGTGTTATTATAGATTTGATAGGACTCTCTGATGTCAGACCTAGGTCACATTAGGACAGGGCCTGTCTGGTGTTCCTGAAGAGCACTACAGCCGTGTGGAGAGAGGGAATCATCCCCCAAGGTGATGGCGGTGACGTCCCCTGTCCCCCAGGCTTGTGGACGAATGTGTCTGGATGTTTGCCGACTTGCGAGCGTCGCCAGTTCTGGTGGGACACCGTAGTCAGCTGACGTACACTGACAGGCGGTCGATCCATCACACGCTCTATGCGAAGTTAAGTTTGCGGAGCTGGATTTCACCCAGCACCACCCCAGCCTCCACCTGCTTTGGTCCTGGCTCTGTGTTGAATGTGACCTACACAACGGCTTGAGATATCTGGATGTCATGATTTAAATCCTACAGCAGGGAGCACCCTAAAGGAGAGGAACCATTTAGATCTATGACTTGAGGGATTTCTGACAGAAGATGTTTTCGGGCGAAGCTTCATCGTACATAGCACTGTATGTTTTGAAACCTTTTGATGAATGCATGTATAGCTCTGAGTTGTGCTAAGAGCATTTAAAAAATGTATGGTTAAAAATACGTGTACCAGCAAAGCAAAATATAAATCGTTTGTTTGTAATTCTCGTCAATCATTTAGTATAAAGCACAAACCCAACATCCGACACGAGAAATAAAAACCACTGCATTTCATTTGTAATTAGATTCCTCATTACCATATCGTCTCCTCTCTGTATTGTAATGCGCCCGGTGCATACATTCATCTCACTTTTGTGTTAAAAAATAAATTAGACGTAAAAAATACTTACTTCAAGTCACATTAAAGCCGCTACGATCGGGGAAAAATTTATAAATCGAGGCTTAAATGACCACCAATCCCCTCTGTGTTATATCTGCTATCGGCTAGTCTAGTCTGATCCCCGGCTCCAGCTCCTTACCTTTGAGGTCCAGGTTCCGTGCTCCATTGGAGTGCTGTGTCACGGTGCGTGAGTCGATCTTCAGCGTGTGCACGTTGCCCGCGTCCCGGGAGACCACCACGTTGTGCCACTGGTTGTCATTCAGAGGCTTGTCTGAGTTGCCCTTCATCAGCGACGGCCCGTTGCCCAGGTCGAACACGTAGTGGACGTATCTACGGAGACAGGGGGCGGGGTTAGAGCTTCCGGGACAGAACTTGAGTTTCCCCCCCACTACAAAAGAACTTTCAAGGAACAGGAGGTACCTACAAAACACTGAACATCTCCACGGAGAGCTCGTGTTAAACCAGAGCACTTCAACCGGACAACTTAAATGGAATAAGAGCTTCCTCCACTGACAACTTAGGGAACAGCGAGCAGGAGCTTCCTACACAGATCACTTACTCCACTGAAAACTTCAGAGAACACAAGTTCTCTGAACTTCTCTAGCTCCACACAAGAGACTTCTCTGAAACACCCAACATCTCGACGGATGACTCACAAGAGCTTCCTACACAGATAGCGTACTGAAATCCAGAGCTCGCTACGCTGACACGTTATGGAGAATGAACGTCTGAATGAAACATCTGAAGGGCTGACCCCTCTGCAGATAACTGCAAGTAAAACAGGAGTCTCCCGCACAGAGAACTTATAGAGAACAGGGGGTTTCCTACACTATCTAATATTCGGTCTGACATCACCGTACTTCTAGTGAGCGTGTGAAGTGTCTTAAGCACACAGAGCTGTTCAACATGAAATGGATTATGGATTATCACACAACACTTTGATGATGTGCGACGTAGCACTATGTGCTTGTGAATTAAACATGTCTAATTACTTTAAGTCTTTAACGTATGTCATCAGATTAAAACAAGTGTTTTATGTATTCCATCCTTCCATTTAAATCCTCATATTTTATCATTTGTTTTTTCATCATTATTCATTAAGGACTACCACTCCGGGTTTATGAATCAATGTGACACATGTATCCACGCACGACTGCATGTCCACGTCATATTGAAACAACATCGACCAGCTGTCCTTGAGGCAGACGCCGCCTCAACGCTCGCTTCTCATCGGTACATCGAGGTCAAGGCGAGACAAGTCCGGGCTGACATCATTGACGCAACCCTCAGGGAACTCAATATGTTCTTGTCACGTTTCTTGGCCGTGTGCGTTGTGTAACGATAGAGCCAGGCACCCGCACCCCCCAACTCATCTTCAAGGTTACCTGGTAGACAATTCAAAGACATGAAGACCTCCTGTCTCTCTCTCTCTCTGTCTCACTCTTTTCCTCACTCACTCTCGCTCGTTCAATCCGCCCACCTCCCTTGCTCTCTTTCTCGTGGCGTCACTTCATCTTTCAATCAATCAATCAAAATGTATTATTTATAGCACGCTTTTCTGTGCAAAACTGCAATACAAAGTCACACGTCACAACAACAAGACATACAATGAGGTCATGAAGAACAATCAGAGACACATTTTGAGCAGTAGAAATATCTACTTCCTGGTTTGTACGTGTGAAGCTGGCAAAGTGGCCCTGCTCAGAAAAACACAGGTGTAGCTCATAACATTGATCATAGGTTTGTTGGATTTAGGTATGGCAGTACACCAGTATAGACACAGCTAGTCAAGTGAATATACATTGACCATGCTGGTACCGCCACAAACATAAATAACCGGCCGAATGTTTAAATGACAGGAACAGGAAGTTACTTTACCCTGCAACTGATGATCAGTGAAAAGGGTCCACACAGATGACAAACGTGGCTAATCGCTAACCCTGATGCAGTTGTAAAGAAGCTGTGTGTTTGTTGACATCAAGTTGTAGCAGTGGAAACATTACAACAAAAAATAAAACATATTTTAAAAAAGTGTTTTGCTCTTTCCCAGGCAGTTTAAAGTGTTTTTACCAAGTGCTCATTAGCAAAACAATATTCCCAACATTACAGGAGTATCTTGCCAAGAAAATAAGACTTCCACGATGGGAATTATCCTGAGTAACAGGATCAAGTATGTTTTAAGTATCCTCTGAAGCACATGACCTTCAGAATGTGTTGAATGAAACCATTCACATCATAATCATTATCATGTGATTATTATTATTATTTTGTACATGCCGAAACGCTGCCCCTATTGTTTCAAATGAACAGCATCTGCCCTGCACTTACCTAGAATGATTCCAGACTGAGAACATACATACCTTCAACCACTGGGACAACAACTGCATACAGTTACCAAACCAAACATGATCTATGAATAAAGATGTGTGGCGTCAGCAGCCACCAAACACATGAACAGAGAACCGGTCAAATCAAACCAACAAGCTACAGCTGGGCTTCCAACACTCAATCAATGCAATTAGCATTGACCTTAAAGGGGAACCAACCCCCCTGACACTTGTAGATCGGTTTGTATTGTAGATTTAGATGACTCCCTTGAACTAGAGAAGGCTCAGTGTTAGTGTTGTATAACGTGAGACTGTGACTGGGATTCAAGGACAACCTAAACCATTGTGTATCGTGTTAGGCATAAATGACCTCCCTCTCTAGCTTAAGCATATGTTATGGCATGCATAACCTCTGATTGGCTGATAGGGTTACCATGGTCGCCTGCTGATTAAGCATTGATGTGGCACACCTGTCCTCTGCTTATTGAGACTGGATTGAAGAGGTGTTTATAGGGGAGCCGGCAGCCCTGCAGCCCTGCGGCCCCACAATGAAAACAACCTGGGAGTCATTTTTAAAGGCAGGTTCAGCGCGCGTGGTTCCCCCAGCTCCCCTGTTTTTAAAGGTTTTAAAGGTCTCTTAAAGGTCATGTGTATACAAAAACAGACTTCCTAATGATTCGTAGCCTCGGGCCAAAGCACAACTAAGACTTAATGTGGCGCGACGTGCATAAATTCACTGAAACATTGAAATGACGAGCAGATATCGATTGGGTTTAAAACGTATCTGTGTGGAAGCAGATGCACCCAATGTACACAATCCTAAGGAGGACACTAACGACCCTGCTAACGGCGACTCACCCCTTAACGAGCTCCACCACGATGAAGTCGCTGCCGTCACCGGAGTTGAAGAGCATCAGACCGTCGGCCGTGGTGGTCTTGAACTGGAAGAAGAGGTGCATGGAGGCGTACGCCTGCAGCGTGGCCAGAGCCAGGTAGCTGCCCTTGGTCCGAAAGGTCACGGGGTCGGCGATGATGTGGCGCATGCCGAAGCGGGCGTTGAGCTCGCAGTATGAGATGTCGCCGTTCTTGCACTGGTAACGGGAGTCAACCAATTAGACGGTAGTCAACCAATTAGACGGTAGTCAACCAATTAGACGGTAGTCAACCAATTAGATGGGAGTCAACCAATTAGATTAATCAGCGCAAAACTACGATACAAAGACCTTAACGACAAGGGAAATAACACAGTAAGAACAAGACATACATTTATTTTGAAATAATTAACCAAATCTGAATCGGAGAGATGCATTCGAGAGGTTGGTTTGAAAAAGCCTTATTATATTTAAGAGGAAATAAAATTACTATAACGTTATATAAATTGGAACACGCCCAATATACATGGACATATTTACAAAATCATGTACAATGTACAAAATACCGGCCTCTACACACACCACCTACTCACAATATCCATCTGCATTCAATTTGACAGAAAAATACAGGCCACTATTAGACGAATACACTATAATAATATAATATACCCTAATTAATATATACATATAAACAGTGGCCGTCTCTGTCTCCGTTCTGTCTGATTACGCACGGCGTTCACATCCGATCATGACAAAACCCCCGTCGATAGGGAGAATGTAGAAGCGTTTGACTGATTAACCAATTAAAATAGCCGACATGATGTGTGTCAGAGCGTTGAACAAACGCAGCACCAATTTAGCAGAACAGCGAAAAGAGAGACGAGAGAATCATTTTGACCAGCATGAGTGGTATGATGTGACAGCTGCTGTTGAGACCGTTAGCATTTGTTGGATCATCTTTAATGGTTTTTAAGTGCTGCCAAACTTCTGAAGTTATTTTTTCATGACAATGTGTAACCTACTAGACGAACGGCCTAGAATGTTCTGCTCTGCTTGGATAAGATACAGCGGCTGGATCGTGCCACGTCCGTGACAGAAAGGGCTAATCAAACAAACAATAAGGACTTTTACTGAAAGCAAAACATAACACAGCGAATTACACACAGAAGACTCAGAGTCAATCATCCACCCTGACAAAATAACATTATATAACATACTGGCTTTTCCTTCTAGAAGCCAAGCCATGCTGTGCTCATTTAGACGATTCGACAATTAAAGACGTCGCAGGTCGCCCCTCGGATAAACAAAGGGATGTGAAAATATAATAATGTATAACAAAATATGTATTCAGGTGATCAGATGTGTGTGAAGGTGGGTTCACTTCAGACACATTAAGCCTCTGTTGTTTTCTATGGAGAGAGCATTGCAGCAAGTTCAGGGAGGGGAGGGGCCATGTGCCCGAAGTGGAACTCATTTCAACCAATAGGTTTGCAGTCCAAAGAGACTGACAACGTATTAAGCTGTGGGTGATTGTGTGTGTTTTCAACTCGCCGCGCTCGAGAACGCAATGCCCGACCGAAGAGCACCCGTGTCTCAAGCCAACGCACCTTAAAGGTGCCAATGTCCACGAAAGAGAAAAGGTAACAAAGTCAGTTCCTGTGTCAGTCCGGGTATGAATGTAAGTGTTGGTGAGGGTACCTGGTCGAGGTAGGGCACCCCGTTGAAGGTGAGGCCCTGCAGGTGGCCGATGAAGTTTGACGGCACCACAGAGATGAAGCGGCGTTCCGTCATGATGCCCGTCTCGATGTTGTGGAACTCCAGGCGGGTGTGGGCACCCGTCATCTGGCCTGGGTGGGGGTGAGAGAGAGAGAGTGTGGTGATGTGTGCATTGATTAGTGCACTACAGGTGTGCAGCATCACCCAGCCCCAGACTCTAAAACCAACAATCAAACACCCACATTTTGTTGCAATTACATTTACATGAGAACATCAGAAGTCACGCTGCAATGTCGTTGTTCCCTGAGTCAATAAAGTTTTATTTGATTGAGGAGTTGGATTGGGACTAGCTTATATGAATTATTTATTGATATTATGTAATTGATTCTGAACACATCCTAGGTTTCTGGGTTAGGTTTAGGGTGTGTGTGTTTAATTGAAGTTTAATGTCAGTGTATCATGGCAATAAGCGGGAGGACAATGAGATACGTTGGATATTAAAAAAAAGTTGTAAAAGCTGCTGAATATATTGGAACGATGGGCTCCTTCCGTGATTGGTTGTTGCTGTTCTCCAATGGCAGGAGTTAGGGGAGTTAGGCCGGGGAGTAGTGGGCCCTAGCTAGCTGCCCGCTAAAACGGCCCCCCCGGTCTGTCGGTGCTGGGACGGCCCTGTGAGGACTATGCCGTTGGAGGTTTTTTAGACATTGTTGCGAGCCGTTTGTAAAGCTGTCGGGTGTGACACACTCACACACGCGTCATGTGTGTGAGGTGTCTTTCACTCAGATCCTGTGTCCCCGTATGATCGATGAATTAGTGGAGCTGCTGCACACGTCTCTCACAAACACACGACAACACGCCACCGGTAAAACACTGTCTGTTGTTGCCGTGTTTCATGTTGGTGTTTGATGATTTCCATATGGTAATAAATCCCTTCCTATATGATATCTCCTCAGTCATAACGTCACCAGCGTCTCAATAATTGTTTATGTGGGTGCTGTTTATGTGAAAGATATGTCATTCTGCTATAACACCAACGGCGTTGACAGAAATACTTGTTGTGTACACACACGTACGCCTAATTAATTTGAAATGAATGGAAGTGAGACTTCTGTCTGGTTTGCTCTGTTGTCTCTGCTCTGTACTGCGGCAGCTGTGTCTGTTTTTAAAAAGATGTCCTTTTGAAGATGTTCCTTTTCTTTCAAAACACACCATCACTCCTGGCGTCGCCATGGAAATACACCGACAGTAGAGACGTGGTTTCATGCCAGCGGCCTCTCGTGTGTGTATTGTAATCACGCGGTTTAAAGCGTTTCACATGTTTAGTCGTGCTTCAGGTCGGGTTGAACCTCTACTGCTACGACTGGGTAGTTTATTACTGCATGTAACAGATCACAAATGTAATCACAAAAGGTCTGAACATATGCACATGGGATTTAAATATAATTACATGTGTAAAGAATTCATTTAAACGGTGACAAACCACACCTGCTTATCACTTGGAAGCCACTGTAAAAAAACATCCCTGTTTCCGTATCTTTTGTTCACTTATTAAAAGGTCAGGAAGCAATTATTGTCTGGTGACCTTTGAAGGAACCTTTGTGGTGGAGACTCAACAGCTGGCAGTGATGCTGTTGGTTACGGTGCCTTTGAAGATGTTTTAAGGTATCTTGTCTCGCCTCCCCACGCCGGGGTGAAGGGTCAGCTGTGCCTCTGAACCTCACCCACACTCTTACACACACACACGCACACACATCTGAGCCATATCCACATTCAAAGCATAGGCATGTGTGCACCTAAGCCATACAACATGTCATTATTATTACTGAAACCAGGCCACAAGCTGGCTTTGGACTTCATTTACTACTATGTACTGTTGAGTCATCTGGCAGATGGCAGATGGTGGCTAACTGGCCATGGGTGACTAAGTGAATTATTTGTATTCATAAATCTTGTATATTTTTGTATATACGACGCAAGCCATTTTCTCTCTCTAATTGTGTATTTTGAAGCGAGTGACAAATCCCTAACAATTGTTGGTTTTCCGATAATTAGGATCTGGAGTCGGTTGGTCAAGTCACCGCTGGAGTCTCACAAACCAGACTTTAGACTAACATCTGAAGTCTGATGGCAGACCAGCTCATATCATGTGTGAACGGGGAGGGCCACTTTCTTTCGCTTCAAATTTGTTTCGACCAATCATGCTCCTGGGGGCGGAACCACAGCAAACAGGATATGGCTGAGCATTGATTCGAAAGGAGTAAAAAAAACTCAAAACGTCGTCTGTCGATTATGCTGTCATGGCTTCGAGGCAAAAACTCGGACATGAAACCAGACGACACTCTCATCTTAGAAGAGTTAACAGAACCTGTTGGCATAGCGACGATGAGGGGGTGTGCACCGACTTTAAGACTCTTCTACAGAAACGATCACCGTAGTGGAGCTGCAGCTCATCATAGTGGAGGTCTAACTCATACATTATGTTAAGATCGTCTTCTGAAACCTCCATCTCCATCACCATCTCCACCCAAAGCAGGAAACCCTGCGTACCTCCACCCCTCACACTTGCTGGTTTCGTAGCGTTGTCAAACCTCTGGAGGAACATCATCTTACCTTCCACAGTGACGTTGTCCACAGACAGCTGGAGGCTCTTTCCTCGTCGCACCACCTTGACGGCGTGCCACTCGTTGTCGTTTAGCTTCTGCCCCGCGAATATC
>OMKP01057305.1:14728-25305 GCA_900302375.1 Bathygadus melanobranchus | reverse complement strand
GGAGAAAAAGAAAGAGAGAGAGAGAGAGAGAGAGAGAGGGAGGGAGAGAGAGGGGGGGAGAGAGAGGGAGAGAGAGGGAGAGAGAGAGGGAGAGAGGGGGGAAGGTATTGTTCTTGAAATAGCTTTGGGGCATTGTCTCTCTGTTATTGTGTGTGTTGGTAGTTTGTTAGAGTGTGTGTGGGTGCATGTGTGTGTCTGTGTGTGTGTGTGTCTGTGTGTGTGTGTGTGTGTGTGTGTGTGTGTGTGTGTATGTGTGTGCCTGTGTGTGTGCATGCCAGATGTGTTGGTTGAGGAAGGTCTTTGAAATGAATGATATATGTTTTGTTCTGCATCAGTGTGTGTTTGTACACAAGGTGTGTTTCTTATGTCTGTATGGGTTCATGCATGTGTGTGTCTGTGTGAGAGAGAAAGAGGTAGGTGTGTGAATGTGGTGTGTGTGTGTGTGTGTGTGTGTGTGTAAGAGACTATTTATGTGTGTCAGTGTAATGAGTGTTTGTCTGGGCTGCCTGTGTGTGTGTGTGCTCTGTTTGCAGCCCAACTGCCTCTGTCTGTGAGTGTGTGTGTGTGTGTGTGTGTGTGTGTGTGTTATGGGTGTGCCCAGGTGACGCAGGTAGAGGGGGTGGGGTTTAATCCTCAGGTTGTATTTGTGGTGTGCCGTTGAGCACTAGCAAGAGAACCAGGCAAAGACACGCTAGCAGGAGATTCCTGGAGAACAAAGAGTCTGAAAGAGAGACAGAGAGAGGAGGAGAAGAAAGAGACAGATCAATACAGGAGAGCAGGACCACTCTGACCAAGACCGATGAGAAGAAACGGCATCCATGGTGTCTATACTCTGCTCGTCAAGGTATCCAGGAAGCTTGCGGATTTCTACCAGTCTGGACTTGCTGAGCAGAAGGTAATTGTGAGAATTTTTCTCCTTTTTCTTTTTTTATTCTTGCGAAGCCAGGGGTGGATTTGCATCGGCGGCGGTGACATGCAGAGACACAGGGCAGGGGAACAGGTTAGATGTGTTGGGGAGTTGTGTGATGAGTGAGGAGCCTTGAGAGAGAGAGAGAGAGAGAGAGAGAGACTGTGAGAGGATGTGAGCGAGCAGCGCTGACCTTTGTGGATCGAGCCAAGACCAGGTAATTCCAATCAGGGTGCAATAATAATAATAAGTGAATGGGCTCGTTAACAGCCGCTAATTGCACTCATAAGTCACATGGCGACGTGGTGAGTGGGCTTTGGTCTGAGTCACGCGGTGACCTTCCCTCCACTTGTCTCAACCTGTCGAGCCGAGGGGACCTCTACTTTAATTGTATGCTTCGGCTGAATTCATACAGGCATGGACGCAACGCAGCCAACGACTTTTAAGCTTTTCAGATTCAGTTGGGACTTTGCTCAAGGGAAATTGACCGGCGTTTTGTCCGTACTCTTGTATGTTTCTAGTTTTGAGCCATTGGCCTGTACAGGGACTTGTTTTGGTGTGGTGCGCTGTTGATGATGTCATCTGACACCGAAGATGGCGTCCGGTGCTCCGGGGCTCATGCATGTTTCATGATGGAAAATCACGCTGGTGTTTGGCGGGAGGGGGGTTTCGGTGTCAGGAGAAGTGTAAAATGATATTGATTTGCGTATTAGTTAAAGTGGGGGCTTTTAAAATACCTTTTCCCTTGTGCTAACGCTGTGTTAGCTGCAGGTTGGGCATCAGTCAAACGTCTCCAAAGGGCCTCGTCTCACTCGATTATTTCAACACAATGTGTCTCTCTTGTTGCTGGCTGAAACTGCCACACACTTAGTCACACTGATCCAATAGCTCACTTTTTGCTGGTGGTTTGTGGTTTGACAAAGGGTCTGCCTGTGGTTACTGTTAACCTCCATGGACTCTGGATATCTACCAGACGTCGGAGTTGTGTGTAAACTCTGTTTGGCTTCAGTGGAAACGTTTCTTTGTGTTCAACTGACGTAAGGCTCCCGGGAGACCAGAAACCAGAGGAGTGACGGCTTGGAGAGGAAAGAGACGTTATGGAAATCGAGTCACACAGTAACTGTCCAGCCAGGGGCCATTCTGATACCTCAGTGCTGTCCAGTGTAGCAGGGGAACGATGGCCTAGTTTATTGAGCTCACTGTTTATTTACCATTTAGCCATTGAGCAGACACTTTTATACAAAGCAGCACAGATTCCTACAAGTTACGCTGCGACCATTTGGGGGATCAAACCCAGAACCTTTCGGCTGGGAGTCACTAGTCTGCCCTGGTCTTCTCAGCTCGCGTGGTTTTAGGACTTTAAGTCCTTTCACGTTATGGAAGCTTTTCTGCATTTTCACTCCCATTCTGCTGTGTTTGTTATCCTCAGTGGATATGAAACAACTGCTGGTTTTTCATGGGTTATACTGCGGGAATTGAACCGCTCAATACGGTTCATTGATGTAGTAGCTAGTGAGTTTCTGTGTGTTTACATGTGTGTCCGCGTGCTGCAGGTGTGAGTGTGTAGTGTGTAGTGTGTGTTCTGCGTCCTTGTTAACACCATGTTGTTGTCTAATTCAGGTGGACTCCTCACCCATGAAATCCACGTGGTACTGCCCCCTGGATCTGGTAAAGCTTTTAACCCTAACCTCTGGTCTACTCTGTATGCCTGGTGTACCTCGTAGCTTCATAGAGCGCTAGATAGGTTCATAGAGTTGTGTTCCTACTGTGACTATTGCTATTTCAGATACATGTAGGCATCTTGCGCAAAGGATGCCTACAGGTTATGCTGTGGACGTTGGGAGTCAAACCCAGAACCTTTTGCTTGGGAGTTGAACACCCTGACCCCTACACTACTCCACATTTAACATCATACGGAGTGAACAACTTACAAACAAACTTACAAACAAACTTTTGACCCAAAGTCTATATATTCTGAACAATGATGCTGTGCAAACAATCGAGGAGAGGGGTCATAAAAAAAAAAAATATATATATCAGTGTTGTTTTGCTTACTGGTTGCATGTTAACTATATGGTAACAACAAAGTCATCACAGTGATTATCATGAAAATAGTGTATGTACAGCTTGAGGTGTCCATAGAAAGTTGTTCCGGATGTGGCAGGTAGATAGGAAGAAAGGGTAGATAAATAGGTAGGTTGGTTGGTCGATCGGTGTGTGGGTAGGCATGTAGGTAGGAAAGGTAGGTCAGATAGGTAAGGTATTTAGGTAGGTAGGATAGATGGGTAGGAAAGTAGATAGGGGGTTAGGGTAGCTATGTAGGTGCCAAGTGGTAAGGTAGGTTGAAAGGAAGATGGTAGATGGTTAGGTAGGTGGGTGGTAGGTTATGAATACATACTATTTGTGAGAAATTACTATACAAACAGCTTAAAAGCTGAAGTATTGCATGTGTAATTGTTGGAGCAGTGAGGTATTGAAGCTGAATACGTGCAGCTGTGTAACATCTGTCTGGTGTAATCCCTGCAGCGGAGCAGATGCTGGCCATAGATATGTGAGCCTTAGGCCTGACTAACTGACTGGCGTTCTCACTGGATTTCACCCCCCACTTCAATTACAAACCAAGCGCCGCGTTGTTATGATGCCTTCTCAGACCCGAGACCATTTCCAAGAATCGCGTTGTACGTTTTATCTGTCCCTATCAAAAAAAAGAACGAAAATCTCACTTCATGTCCAGAGGGCTGAATCCAATTAGCGATGCCTGCTGGGAAATGACAGAATTTTAACCAATGACATCATCATTTTTTGGCAACCAGTCAGTTGCATTGGTATGTTTTTGTTTGCAGTTGCAGTTTCCAATTGCAAGTCTAAGCTCTGGATAAAAAGCATTTAAAGACGATCTTGATGCCTGCCAAATTTGAAGTGTTCGTCAATACAACACAGATGTGAACATGGATTTTTATTTAGAGATTCAACTTTTCAATAGATCTTCTCTCTGGTCTAGTGGTGCTGGTGGTGGTGCTGGTGGTGGTGGTGGTGGTGGTTTGTTGTTGTTGACTCTGATCAGCTCATGAGATCTCCGCTGTCTTCATCAGTCCACTGTCGCTGAGGAAGAGGAGGATGGAATCATCTACACGGTGGTGGTCAAACAACATCCCAGCGCCCCCAACAGGCCACAGGTTAGAATGCGCCTGTTTTAGAGTAAATAGGTTTCTCAAACATAACACATGCAAAATGATACAAGATAATAAACTTGCAAAACAAAAACAAATGGCAGGGAAACTTTATATAACAGCTGGAGGGAGGTCAGCACTCAATAAATATACAAGGCTCGTGTCAGATTGGTTCTCTCTCTCCTGCAGTCCACATCTGTCCCTCACTCGCAGTGTGTGAAGGCGGGGACGGAGGAGAAACTGGTGCTGCACCTCCTCCACTCCTTCTCCATGGGGGACGCCTCCTTCATCGCCGTCTTCCTCGCCACCTACCGCTCCTTCACCTCCACCCGGAGGGTCCTGGACATCCTCATAGACAGGTGGGGCACCAGGGGGTCGGGTGGTGTCATGTTGTTGCTCAGTGGTGTGGCGTGGCTGTGTTGTGTCGTGTTGTGTTGTTTTGTGTTGTGCAGGTGGGTTTTTGTATATATCTTATGGGATGTCTGCCGTGATGGACAGAACAGTGAAGACAGAACAGTGAAGACAAACAGTGAAGACAGGACAGTGAAGACAGAACAGTGAAGACAGAACAGTGAAGACAAACAGTGAAGACAAACAGTGAAGACAAACAGTGAAGACAGAACAGTGAAGACAAACAGTGAAGACAAACAGTGAAGAGAGAACAGTGAAGAGAGAACAGTGAAGACAAACAGTGAAGACAAACAGTGAAGAGAGAACAATGAAGAGAGAATAGTGAAGACAAACAGTGAAGAGAGAACAGTGAAGACAAACAGTGAAGACAGGACTACTGTGTTGTGTTTCTCTTCTCCTCTCTACTTTCTTGTCCTCGTTTCCCCTCCACTCCTCTTCTTTCCTCTCCTCTTCTCTTCCATCTTCTCTTCTGTATAAATCGTTCCCGACTCACTGAGATAACTTTAAATAAGTGCAACTATAAACTTTAGAGTGACTACAGTACTTTAGAGACTTTAGAGACATGGTCAGTCAGACAGGGTTAGGGCCATCCTCTGAACAGAAGACTTCTGATTAAACGACCCATAATTCACCTTGGTTCCATCACATGTCCATTTTTAAAGTCCCCACTACTTTGTGTTAAATGTGTGTGTGAGTGTTTGTTTGCCCAGTGTGTCCATAAGAGTGTTTGTGAGGCTCCAACAGGAAGCACCTGTGCACCCCGACTCAGCGGCATGTTTGTGTTCACAGCTTCATCAAAGTCTTCCTTTTAAGTGATTTTTAAAAAGACTATATCACTGCTAAATTCAGGGCTGCTCCTTGTGTGTGCCAGGTTTTCACAGCGTGCACACGAGAGAAGACAGACAAAAAAGGTTATGTAAGTGGGAACGTATCCTCGTCTTCGCTCTGCTTTTGCAAGGACAATAAAGTTGTTTTAAGTAAGGTTATTACGGATCAGGAGATACTATTTCTGACACGGGTCTGTTTGTGTTTGAAGTCGAGTGCAACCTTTGGGGTTCTCTTTAAACTTCTTACGCTAAAAGTGTTTCATTCTTCTGTTGTTTTTCTGCGTTCCCAGATTGGAAAACCCACCGGGAGACAATGCAAGGAGCCAGACCAGACAGTCTTTCTACAAGTAAGCCTGTGAAATATACATGAATATATATAAATACATATAGCTGGCATCTTCAAACACTATTCCTATTCCTTTGACTTTAGCTGTAACTAGATAGTGTTTGTGTGTGTGTGTGTGTGTGTGTGTGTGTGTTTCTATGCAATTTGTGTGCGCATTTGCAAAAGGGAGTGCATATATATATATATAAATGACTCAATGCGTCATGATATATGACTCATGGTGATCTTATATTCATTGTTTTGTTTATTCTATGGTCCATCTTTTGGGCGGTTTGCATGGTGTACCTGGCTGTATATACTGTATATGTATGGTGTTTAACACCTGGCTGTATATACTGTATATGTATGGTATGGTACTATACAATGCAAGGCACTGTGAACCGAATAATACATTAATGAATTAGCATAAGAAATGTTTTAAATAAATGATTTATTAACAACATGTATAGACATAAAGCGTTGGCGTATATACCGGAATGAACAAGGGTAAAATATCACACATAAAGTTAAGTTAAGTTAAGTTAAGTGACGCTGGCAGATCCTGAGGTGCAGTCAAGGCGTTGACCACCGGGTGGCTAGGTCAGGCGCTGGGGTGAACAGATCGCCACGGTGACGGCGCTAGATATGGGACCCTTCTCTGTGCTAGAGAACACCGGGTTCAAGAACACCTTTAAGGTGCTTGACCCGCGATACACGTTGACATGATGTCAGAAGAGCCTTCTCTCACTACAGACAGGTGGACGTCTGGAGGTACAGAGCTACCTCTCTCTTAACTTAGACTGGGAGATAACAAAGCCCAGTCCCACTTTGATTTCATGTTGATGGACTAAGCTGCACCGCTGTGTGTCTTAAGTTGGTGATGTGCTGCCGGTTATCCCTTGTTGTTCCTTGTGTTTAAATGACTCATTTATATTTTATGTTATAAATCAGGCTTTTTTATTTATTGCTGGGAGGCAAGTTATCCCTGTTGTTTACTGTTATAATAATACATGGAAAATCCAAAACAAATTCAAAAATTGTAGGCATTTATTTTGCCAATGTATCGAAACCGTACCATACCATGACACCATATATATAGCATATGTACAGTGTATATAACATATATATCCCTCTCTCTCTAGGGCAGTATGCATGGTGTTTAGCACCTGGCTGGCCGACTACCCTGAGGACTTCCAGACCCTGGGGGACCCCGCCCGTCTGCTCCGCCTCGCCCCGCTGATGCCGAGCGACACGTCCTCGGGCGCCGACCTGCGCGCACGCCTCCTGCACATCGCCGAGGAGCTCAGCGAGAAGGCCCTGCTGTCCGACTCACACTCCTGTAAACATTATTGATCATCGTTGCTACAGTTGATTCATCTAATGCTGAGCGGGGGGCCAGGGGTGATGAGAGACGATCAGTATCCATTAGCAGTTTAAAGGCATCTGGTGGTGCCAAGTCAGACCGAGACGGACCCTCTCAGAGGGTTCAACTGACTTTCCATATGTGTACATTGGTGGAAACTATCGAAACACGCACGCTGAAGGCTTTCAGAAAATGGTACATCCCAGATTCCCTACTATTGGTGTCTAATCTAAACACATAACTGGAAAGGGAGTGCAAGAAATACAGTTTGGGGGGGGGGGATTTTAAAGTTAAATATATTTGAACGTAGTTCATTGGTTTTTTTTGGGTTTAACTGGGTTCTCTGTGGGCTTTGGTGGGTTTAACTGTGCCCGCTCCTCCTCTCCCAGACCCGCCTCCCGAACCCGCTTGTGATCCCGCAGCGTTTGAACCCACCAAGGTCCTGGGCTTCCCAGCCGGGCTCATCGCTGAGCAGCTCACCAAGATAGAGACGGTAAGATCTCTTTAGTCTGTTTTTATTGGAGTCCCCGTGGGGATAAATCTGCTTCCGGAACTTTGTTACTGTTTAAATTCCATCCTCTCTCTCGACCAGAATCAGCTCCTTGTTTCGTTTCACTGCTTAGCTAACGCAATTTAAATGAAACATGTTTCATATTTTTACTTTCATTTTCATTTTCAAATGTGTATATATACGCATTTATACGCGTACATTGGCGTTCACTCCATGTTCATAAACCATCTAGACACACAGAGTAAAATCATTCTATATATACACTCAATACAATAATGACCATGGAAGTGTCTGACTGTAATAACAGTACAGTAATGCCACTGATTCCTCCTCCTTTGTTAAAGTGGTGTTTCATTGTTTCCACGTTGCTTTAGAGTCTTTCTTTAGGTCTAAACTTACTGTGTGGCTCCACCCTGTTTACATGCCCTCGCGTCTTTTCTTAAAGGCACACAGCGCTTTCCCGTCGGCTCAACAAAATAACAATACCTTGCATATAGTGCAGTGCTTGTATCGCGTGTGTTTATTTTTATTTATTTGTTTGCTCATAAGTTAAATGTTCTCAAATATAGAAACTTTAATAAAATATAAGTTCTTCAAATTGATGAAAACATTGATAATAGGTGGGCTGTGACTCTCCAAAATTGGGACTCAAAAATCTGGCATCAGTTGGGTTCTAAATTTTACCCTATTTTTATTGTCACCTTACAATGTTCCTGTCTTTGTTTCGCTCTGTCTCCCTCCCCTCCTGCCTCCCTCCTCTCCCTCTCTCCTGCTCCCTCCACTCACTCGCCTTCCTCTCTCCCCTCTTGCCTCCCTCCCTCCCCTCCTCATCAGGAGCTGTTTGTGCGCCTGGTCCCCTACCACTGTCTGGGCTCGCTGTGGTCCCAGCGGGACAAGAAGGGTCACGAGGGCGCCTGTTGGTCCGTCCGGGCCACCGTACGACAGTTCAACCGGCTGGCCAATGTGGTGCTGGCCTCCAGCCTCTGTCCCGGCCAATTGAAGAGCCAGCAGAGGGCCCGGCTCCTGGAGAAATGGATCAGCGTGGCGGAGGTGAGCGACCCCATGAGGCCGATCACACAGCAACAACAGAATCCCCGATGTCCACAGTGTACCTGTAGGCATCCTGTCTACCTGCTACCTGCTCCTGAAGCTGAGGCAGCACATTTGACTGTCTCTGTTGTGTTTTGAAAGAGAGGGAACATGAGAGAGAAACTACTGTTGTGTATTACTAATACTTAACATTGTAGTCAAGTCATAAATGTAGACAGATTGTTTGTGTTCGGTAGAGGCCAGGTTCCTCATTCTTTATCTCCTCTCTCTCTCTCTTCCTCCTCCTCCTCCTCAGTGACACACACACACACATGCATCCTGTTATGACTTGGCATGGGCAAATGGCTGACTTTCAAAAATCTCTCTCGTTCCCTTTAGATTCAAATTCCAAAGTGCTTTATGGCATGCAAAATAAATAATAATAATAATAATAAGATAATAATAATTGAACACAGGAAAAAAACAACCTTTTTGAATGCTGCATTTTAGTAAATGAATAAAACTTACCTGGGACCAATCACTGGTATCTTGCTGGGACAGACCACCTTGGATAACACTGCACACCCACACCTGCATGCACAGCTGTGTTTATACCTGCGCTCAAGACGGCTCTCACAACATATCTGCTTCATTGAGTCGTATTGTTTTGTTTTGTGTGTACGTGTATGGATGTCCGTGTGCATGTCGTTCGCACGCGGAGAGCGTGATCACGTGTTCATCCGAGCGTCTTTGTTTTGATTCGATGTATTTCTTCAGGAGTGTCGCGCCAGAAAGAATTTCTCCTCGCTGTACGCCATCGTGTCGGCGCTGCGTAGCAACCCACTACACCGCCTGCGACGTACCTGGCAGGAGACAGACAGGTGTGTAAAACACCTGGACCACGCAAAATACCAGTGGTGTCAAAGTACTATCAAATGAACCTTATTAACGATGCATATCTAACAACCTCGAGTCACTCACACATCAGTTCTTACATGTAACTTCTCTGCAAGAGAGGTTTTACATTCCCATTCATCGTGCTGGCGGTTTAGCCATGTGTTACACAGCCCTCTTGATCTCCTGCAGTATTATCTGATGATCTCTAACGGCATCTGTGTTTTGGTCACATGACTGGAATAGGGAAGCGGTGAGGCGGTACGAGGAGCTGTCTGAGATTTTCTCGGACAAGGACAACTACGCCCAGAGCAGGGTACTACTGAAGGGGGTAAGCAGCCAATAAGTACACAAAACACATAACAAAGAGTCATAAAACCGTAATAAACCCCACCCACTACACAATGAAATGTTTATGAGCCAACCCCATGTAGGCCTATTGGTTAATTGCCTTTTATTGCTGTCTATGCAACCAGGAAGTACTGTGATATAGAAACTCTCAGTTCTATCCATATAAGGAACTACTTGTAAGTCGCTTCTGTAAGCGTCTGCCAAATGCCCTAAATGTAAATGTAAATGTACTACCCCAATGACATCACAAAGAAGGGGGTGTCATAACACACTGCATTAGCATGCTCCCTGCCTTTTTTTGCAACAGCTACGCTTTTTGCTCGCAGTTTTTCCCGCCTAAAGGAATCCGTCACAACAGATGTCCGAGCTTTTCATTCAAGAAGCTTAACTCAGAGCTTTGATGTTGGGGAGAGGAAACATGGCCGCTTTGATGGGCTTTCATTTTCCACCAAGGTGTTTGTAGCAGATACGACTACCACACACCACATCAAGTGGCTCGTTTAGGGTTCAACAAGACAGCAAGGACACAGGAAGGTGGCGAAGAATCCGGTTTATTGTAAAGTTTGAACATGAATGACAGAGCAGATGGTAACTGTGCTAGCATGCTAGCGCTCTCTCGAGTGTGTGTGGTGGTGGCTGGTTTAACCTGTGGGCCTTGATTAGGCATTCGCCTTGATCTCAATGCTTTAGTTTAGAAGAAGCAGACAAACTTTCAGATGAGACTGATAGACGCTAACTTCACTAAATGTTGAGTTAGCGTGGTTTTGACCTTGTGTACCCCCCCCCCCC
>OMKP01057305.1:0-14708 GCA_900302375.1 Bathygadus melanobranchus | reverse complement strand
TTTCCCCCCCCCCCCCTCTGTTTCAGGAGGGAACGGCAAAGTTTGCGAACCATGACAACCGAACGAACAACCGACGTCATATTGGGGTAATGTGTTTTTTTTTAAATGTTTTATGTTTTTGGGCTGTTTTTAGGAGCATGGGTGTAGATATACTGGCTTTTTAACACAGACAACCCGCTGCGTCGGGCCCGGGATTGTTCACATACGCTACTATGTACTTTGCATATAACTGGAGAATACAAGAGCCAACCGAGCCAATCTGTTTCATATCTGGCAACCCCAGGTACTTGGAGAAAAGTGAATCACAGACCAAGACAAAAACAGACGTTCCGATCTGGAATGTTAATATCAAAACAGAATAACAGCATTGTTGTCGAAGAAGCCAGTATTTCCACTTAGCATGTCTCCTTAATCTCTGATAACATATCATGGACATTTTATGATTTAGCATCGTACATTTGTTACATATAGCACCTTTAAGTTCCAACTTAGACACGTAATTGTAATGGCTTGTAATGGATAATCAACATCACACCCTGTGATGGTGTGACAAAATAAGAGACCGTTAAGAAGTTAGTGATGAAATCATGACGTCATGATGATTTGAGTTCTGCTGTGTTTCCATGTTCACGATAAGCTGATAACAAGTTACATTCACTTCATCACTTTTAACTGCAAAAGAAGAGATTTGATGTATTGAGCCACATATGAGTTATGTAATAGTGCTTAGAACAACGGAACAAAACAGACTGCTTCCATAAGGGTTACGCAACACACACACACACTGACACACACACAAACTCACACGCACAGCCATTTAGAAAACAGACGAAGACGAGATTCTAACAACCCACGCACATACACGCCACAGGCTCATACACACACACACACATATACACACACATGCACAGACACACAAGGTTGACACTTGATGGGCACTTTAAGGCAATCATGTGTGTGTGTGTATGTGTGTGTGTGTGAGTCACAATGTCCTTGCTTGATATCTATCTAATGATGGATCTGACTTGTCTTCATGTGTTCAGACCAGCGCCCAGGGCACAGTGCCTTATTTGGGCATCTTCCTGACTGACCTCACTATGCTGGACACGGCTGTCAAGGACTACCTGGAGGTCAGTCCATTAGCTTTTAGCTCTCCACTAGAATTAGCTACAACACACAAATAGCCCATCATGTAATAACTAGCATTAGACACAAGTTAACCCACCTTTAGCTCTTCTGTAATAACTAGCATTAGCTACAAGTTAACACACCTTTAGCGCTTCTGTAATAACTAGCATTAGCTACAAGTTAACACACATTTAGCGCTTCTGTAATAACTAGCATTAGCTACAAGTTAACACACCTTTAGATCTTCTGTAATAACTAGCATTAGCTACAAGTTAACACACATTTAGCGCTTCTGTAATAACTAGCATTAGCTACAAGTTAACACACCTTTAGATCTTCTGTAATAACTAGCATTAGCTACAAGTTAACACACCTTTAGATCTTCTGTAATAACTAGCATTAGCTACAAGTTAACACACCTTTAGATCTTCTGTAATAACTAGCATTAGCTACAAGTTAACACACCTTTAGATCTTCTGTAATACAGATCAACACTTCCTTTTTTTTTCTCCACAGAACGGATACATCAACTTTGACAAAAGGAGGAGGGTACATATTATACTTGTATTTATCCAGCTATTTACATTGTGTGTCTCGTCAATTTTTGGTCCGGGTTGAGAACCATCATTTTTAGCAGATGCTTCTATCCAAAGTTACTTACAGTGAAATTATTTGAGATACATGTCATCAAGATGTCATGTTAGGGGTTACTGCCGAGGCACACCAAAGCTCACGCGTAGAGCTAGTGCTGGGCAATAATTCAAAATCAGAATCATTCATCGTCTCTGAATGGTATCGTCATGAAATGAAGATATTGACTTATCGTGATACCCAGTTTTGTAGTCTCAATGAATTGTGATGAGAAGATACGCCCTTAAAATGATCAAATATGAGGTTTGAAATGTCAGTGAGAAAGGAAAACTAGTTTTAGTCCGATACCATACTTTAAATTTCCATAAACTTCAATGACCCTCAGTTAGACTGTTCAGAATGGTATTTTGAATTCATTAGGTAAGATATATGGTATATAGATACTGTGTAAAATTCCCCATAATTATCGTGATAATCAATTCTTTCATATCGTACAGTGGAGCACACACCTAGAGTACAAGCGTGAAGCACATACACATCTTTTCCAGGGTTCGTCTATTTATTCTGCCTCCGCCTGGCGTTTTTTTAGTTTTTCCAGCTGATTCCAGATATTTAAATGACCAAGATCAGTGAGTCTGTGTGGGATTTAATAAGTCATGGTGTTGTCTTGATTGAAGTAATAGGTGAGTTACATGTTCAAAGTACGTCACTCCAGTAGAATGTGTAGTAAACTACAGCTTCACCTTTCTTTTGTTATATTTATCACCAATTAAAAAATATAATGTCTATCAAACGCTAGATGGCTTCTACTAGACTGTCAGAGTGTTTCCATGGTGACGTGGCGCAAATGAACCGACTAGGCTTCAACCAATGAAAGCACTGAAATAGGAACGACGGCTTGGGCATTCCCTGATCGATCACATTTTCAGGGTGCGATTGATGAGGCCTTTTGAAGCTGGACAAGAACGCGCATTTTGAGATTCAGTCAATCTCGGATAGGTTGAACTTATCCGAGATTGAGTGAACACTCAAGCCGGTTCAAGGAAGTGATCGCCTGAGTCAGAGTTCTGGTTTAAGCTCAAACAGATCCTAACCTGCTACTTGAAACAGGGCCCAGAATCTTTCTGCTGGTCTAGTCTTGTAATACATCCACGGGTGACTCTCTATACTTCTGGAAGGTTCTTGAATGTGAAAGCTGAGATCATACGTTTTGTTTTTCAACAGGAATTTGAGGTTTTAGCTCAAATTCGTCTCCTCCAGTCGTCCTGTAAGAACTGTGTGTTCTGGTCCGACAAAACCTTTGTGGACTGGTATCGGAGCGCGCCAACCTTAACAGAGGAGGAAAGGTAAAATAATAATTAATAAAATAATAACACTCTCACGCGCGGCTATTTTTTATTCGTTTTCCCCACCTGAATTCATAAGATTTGGTCCGGTTCAGTGGTTTGGTTAGCGTTCACACTGGACTTTGTCAAGCGAACCAAGCTGTTGGACGGGCTGCTCGTCTACAAATCCGAGGGGAACTCACTACATTTCCCTTTTGCGGACAAAAATAATGGAGCGACAACAACTTTGTGTGGTCTTGGTTTCTCTTCGTTTTATTTTGGAAGCTTACTGAGGCCCCCGTTTTCAAATTCGAGTTCGAATGAGTGTTCGCACCACCCCAAACGAACCGCACTATGGGTGAAAACGCTCCAGGGTTACATTAAAATGAACCAAACACCTCAGGTGTGAAAGAGATTTTTTCACAGCACGTATAAAGCAGTACTTGTATTAGAAAATGAGCGTGACGGTCCCTTTAATGATAACATCTGACATGTCTGCCTGTCTGTCTGCAGTTACAGATTGTCCAATGAAATCGAAGCCCCTGGCGAGCCCAGCCCACGCGGCCTCACCCCCACTGTCATTATCACGGAATGTCCCAGGTGAGCAAAAAACGCAAAAACCAAATTTACAAAAATTAAGAGAAAAAAACAAAGGAGAACTTGAGCAAGGGGTGGTGGTTCCCCAAGTCTCAACATGTCCGTCGGTCTTTGTGGTTGTTTTGTGACAGTTTGAGCGCGTCCCGGACTAGCCTAGCGAGCGACAGCGACAGCCCTTTTGACTTCCCTTCGCCTGTTAATCAACTGCTCTCCAAATTTGCAAAGGTAACTGTCGAACAACATCATGAGTAGTGGACGTCATCAATGTTGAGTAGTGAGGTGGGACAAGAAAAACAGGACAATGTGGGTTGGAAAAACACAATTATGAACAGAATATGGACAGCTCCGTGTCTGGTGATGTCAGACACAGATATATCTTCCAGGGAAGGTAGATGTGTATTGCAGCGTATTGCTAAGCTACCACATAAACACACACACACACACACACAGACCTCATGACTAAAGTATAATCAAGTGAAGGAAAACGTTGTTCCAATACCATCCTTCAATGTCATCCTCACCCCCTTTCGTTGCCATGACTACAACTACCACAGCACATGAAATCCCCCTCGGTTTCCTGTCTCGACGTGGACACCTCCCCTCCCACCAACGAGTCCACCCCGGCCTCGTTGACCCCGTCGACGCCCGTCAAATCACATCGCAGGTCCGTCTCCTGCGGCAACAACCCGTCCTATAACAGCCAGGGGTCCGGGCCCGACATGCGCATCATCAGAATACGGATGGACCTGCAGGACGGCAACCTGTACAGAAGCATCCTGGTACGTGACCCACAGAACAGCTCCACCTGTGGCCAACCACCTTACTGCAACTATTGAGAAGCCACATTGCAAAACATGTACTGGTGCTGTTCTTGATTTAATCTCTGGTTACTCTACAAGGGAAGTGTTTGATTTGTAAGGAAGGTTGTAATAGAGTAGTTGGAGGAGTTTACACAATATTACACAACAACAGGGTAGGGTTGTGACTATTCAACAGCTGAAAGCTATGTCTACAGCCTAACCTGGAGGCATTCTTGTGCAATGTGCCCTAGCCTCTGTCTGCCCCTTAATGACACCTATTTCAATTCACTGTAAGTCGCTTTGGATAAAAGCCTCTGCTAAATGTCTAAGTCGTGAATATTTAATATTATACGCAAGAATGCTTTAATGGGTAGAAATTGGCGACAGTAGCTCAGGGGGTAGAGCGGTTGTCTGGCAACGGGAAGGTTGCTGGTTCGATCCCCGGCTCCGCCTAGCTAATTGTCGAGGTGTCCCTGAGCTAACCCTAACTGCTCCCGACCAGCTGGTTGTTACCTTGCATGGTTGACACCACCGTCGGTGTATGAATGGGTGAATGTGAGGCAAATGTAAAGCGCTTTGGATAAAAGCGCTATATAAATGCAGTCCATTTACCATTCAGATAGTCAGCAAAATTCTCCAGGATCTTTTTTTTTCTACTTTTGTTCTGGGCTTTGTGTGCCTTTATGGATAGGACAGTGACAGCGGGGTGCAGAGGAGGAACCACAGGGGGGCCTCATAGTGGCCCAATATGAGGCCCCCCTGTGGTTCGCTATGATCATCTGCGTGGTTCGAACATGCAGAGGAACAGGTCGTGTGTGTTTAGCGAGTGGTCATCCTCTTCTTCTGTCTTCAACAGGTGACCAGTAACGATAAGACCCCCACTGTAGTCAGCTCGGCCCTGGAGAAGCACAGCCAGGACGCCGCGGAAGCGTCCAGATACGAGCTCATACAACTCCTCCCTGAAGGAAAAGGTAGTCTATAGGGCTCCGGGTCCCTGTCCGAAGGTCCTACCACCAGCACACTGCACTACAACATGGATAGATGCTAAGATAAAGGTCAACTTGATTGATGATCATGTGGATATATATGTCATGCTGTAAAATATATATAAAATATTTACCAAATAAATATAAGAATAAGATACACTGTTAATCCCACACAGGAAATGTGGACCTCACAGGAAGAAAAGACATCTATGGACACAACAATATGAGTAGTAGAAATGAAATGAACACATAATGTGATTATTATTAGCAGCAGCCAGTAAACATCATTGCCTTGTTGCTTTTGAGAATAGTGCTCAAACGTATTCAGGTGTATTTTGCTCTCGTTTTGCTACAGAACTGATCATCCCCGCCACTGGAAATGTCTTCTACGCCATGACATCATCGAGCGTTGACTTCCTGTTGCGGAGGAAAGGCGGGAAAACTCCGCTTGGCCCACAGCCAATCAGCACAGACACCAGCGCCACGTTTCCTCGAATCAAGGCCAAGGGGCGGAGACTCGTCCGAACATTGTTTTGACATAATGAGTCCCCCCGCCCTTTGTCCTGGCCTCCTCGCTCTCTCTCTCTCTCTCTCTCTCTCTCTCTTTCTCTCCCTTTCTCCCTCTCTCTCCCTCCCTCCCTCCCCTCTGGTGTGTTGTCTCTCGTCGTAGCTCCATGTTTCCATTGCGCTCCTCAGCAGCATGGCAAGAATGTAGACGTCTTTGAACATGGCCTTGTCTCAGCAGCACACATCTCTAAAGCTAACCAGGCCTGAATCTTTGTCTCCAGGAGCACATTCATGGATCAAGTCTCCACAGGTTGGGACACCAGGAGCTCTTGAGTTCCACCAATAGCCACCAATGGGACGCGTCTTAACTCGATGTCGAAATACAGTCAATAGTTTCCTGACAATGGAAAAATGACTCAGATGGGAAGATTGAATGGAAATGGAAATAATTACAACTGCAAGCATTTAAAAATAACACCAACAATGAGAAACATTCATAATCTGCAAGCTGGGACCACAAGAAGCTCTTCTCCCATGAAAATGGAAAATATGCACGCCTCATCTCCATCACCAACCGTTATCACAATACAAGTACAGTCCTCTCCAGCAGCATAACGAAACGGTGGAGCTCGTTAAATTATGAATGTCTAGTATATATTATACTAACTTTGTATGACGTGTGTGTGTGTGTGTGTGTGTGATGTCAGGGCAGTGTTTACAGTTGTAAGGATTGTTTGTTGTTTGTCGTAACATTGCTAATTAATTGTAGAAAAAAGAAAAGGAATTGCGGTGGTGATTTATCATTTCAGAAAATACGATCTTGGAATTGTGTACAAGAAGCAACTTGTGTATAGAAGTGCCCTCTGTATGCATTGATAAAAGCAAATATATATATATATATATGCAAGAAACCTACATTTAGAGCACTTTCAAAGCTTGTGGCTTGACTTAACTCTATTAAATGTAATATAGCACAGAAACAAAAATCAAAGCAAAGAAGACATTCTGAGGTGAAAACACTAAGAAAAACCACCTAGCAACGCCACCGCTAACAAGCTAACGTTTCCGGAGCGCTTTGTCAAATCGTAAGCTAACGTTGATGTTCGGTTCATGTTTTTACACTGTTTCCATCAGGGTGAACGTGTCTTGACGTCATCCTTATATAACCGTGTCCTCTAACCAAAAAAAACATGTATTTGGTTTAGATGGAATCATCAATGCAAAACAGAAAAACGTCTACGCAAACATCTCTTTTCAGTGCACTTTTAGAACCAACAACAGAAAGCCTCCATTTCGATGTGGTGTTGTGCGTCTCTTCAATAAGTCAAACGAGCCACACAAACTTTAAAGCAACTAGCTTACAACAAAGATGGAGGATAGCCGTTTCTTCTGACAAGTTACCTCTCAAGTGAGTTCTGGTGACCTCTGGTTCGTTCAGCCTCGTCAGAGCCAATGAGGCCTGCTTACAGACCGATGGCAGGGGTGCGGTCGGACCAGAGAGAGGATTATGGGTAATTTGCGACAGCAGCGTGTTTGCTACACTGTTAGTTGTTTTTAGTGCCTTTCTCCTATGGGTGCTTATTTTTCTCGTATTTGCATTTGATTGTATACCTTCCGTGTGGATGTGCAGTCATTCCCAGCACTGTCTCAGCCCACATCAAAAGCTATTTATGCACTACATAAAGTATGTCTTATTTTTGTGGTAATAAATTTACTTTTATATGAAGTCCAGTTGCCGTTTCATTCATATTCCAAACCCACAACTGACACAAAAACAAACTTATCCTTGGTGTTAGATGTTTCTTTGACTTCTTTGATTTTGTGTCAAATTAATTCGAAATTATAAACAAAATATCCTCTTACAAAACATTGTTTATTAAGATTCAAGATTCAAGTACAGACACAAACATTGAAAAAGCAGAAGAACAACCCTGTATTATTTCAAACAAGCCACAAAATAAATCGCTGATGTAGGCCTACAAAACATGGTTCTGGCATTCAATAAAGACTCCTAATCGTCAATCATGGTTTTAGCAGCTAATAAAGGCAAAATCATTAATATATATATTTTAATTCAACAGATCATACAAAAAAAACAGCAATATCAATCACCTGAATTGCAGCCTAAAAGGCCATTAGTCATTACTTTTGCGTTAGCATAGCATTAGCTTAGCCACTAAACGTTTTCCACATCACATGTCGTCCCGTTTCTACAGTCGCTGCACTGCAGGGCTGCACTGCGGTAGGCCTTCCAAACCACCGGGCTCTGCAGGCACACGGTGCCCCCGCCCCTCTTTTCCTCCGCCATGTCCCTGTTAATGTCCCCCACGCACACCCAACCCCCGCCACCCTGAGACCCGGACCCCCGCCCGGTCGGCTGGGTACTCACGGCCCACTTGGAGTGGTCGTGGGAGCCCCTGAAGGTGAACGACTGGCCCGGGTGGATGAGCGTGACGTCCAGGACCTTCCAGGTCCTGTCGCATTCAGAGGGGAGGATGCCCGTAGAGCGCACCCAGAACTGGACTAGCAGGTGGGACTGCAGAGTCGGGGCCACCCAGGACATGTACAGGTCTGCTCGGAGCCACATTAGACAGAAAGCACAAAGTCTATATGAGGGCCTGGCTATTTTAGGTCACGTGAGCTTCTTTGCAGCAGTTACAGATACATTAATATATAATGTTAACATTATATTATTGATAATCCAGTACAACTATTACTATTCATGAATCATTTTAAACGGACGCTTTGATCCACAGTGACGGACGGTGAATCTTTATAAGATATGTCATTAATGAGTAAGTAGAGGTGAGGGCATCTTGTTGGAACACAGGAACCTTTCAGCCGGTAGTCTAACACTCTAAAGAGGATTTTAAAGCCGTCTGTGAGGTTTGCGGGCAGCCCCACGCACAGCCACGGCATTTATAGTCGCCGTTGCTTGTGGAGGTGAAACATTTCAGAGGTACAAATGTCAGAGTTCCGCAACACGTGACAAAGACGCTGCATAGAACCGCGCACGAGGGCTCAGGTGGGCTATATGGCGCACACTATAAGTTAGATTTTAGACCACTGGACTATCCTGCCCGCCAGCGGGTGATTTCCGTACCGTTTTGAAAAGACGCTCCTTTGGCGAAGTTGAGAAAGTCGGTGCCACCGACGGAGGCGAGAGTCACGCTGCGATTGGTCACGGGCTGGACGCGGGGGAAGACGTGATTGGGCGGCGTGCTGTGCTTGCAGAGGGCAGCTAAGGCGGGGGCGGCGGTGGCGAGGGATGGGGGGACATCACAGTCGTACACGGTGGGCTGGTTGATGTTCAGCTGCTCTCCTGAAAACACAGGAGTATACCATCGCACTCACATCATCCAGCTACTGGGTTCGATCCCCAGTGTCTGCAGCCTGGAGGCATGTTTGACACGTCAAATAACAAATATGACAAACAATAATGACTTCACGGTTAGTACTCACAGAACGGGACAACATGATGCGGAAACTGGCGGTTTATTTCCATGATATGATTTTGTGAATTTGCCCAAGCAGGCCGGTTTAAGTACAGGTTATTTTATAACCAACCACAATGAATATTAGTAACCCATTTGGGGGCATTCTCACGTCTCATGAACATGGAACCATTCCTACACTTCGTAACGCCTTGATATCTCATCCTAATATCAGCATGTGCCGTTTCACAGCCTCACCAATGGTCTGGAAGCGCTCCAGTGGGAAGGTGATGCAGAGGAAGCTCTGCCCGTTACGTATGCCCGTGGTAGGGTACGAGTACTGGCCAACCGCTCGCCGGGGCGGGAAATGCGGCGTGCTGTGGACCAACCAGAAGCCTTGGGTTTTGTCCAGCAGAACCACGCCTACAGGAGGGATAGAGTTTGGGAACTGATTTTACAGTTGCCATGACGCTAAGGAAAGGGTTAGTAAAGTTGTAAAGTTATAGTGTAGTCCTCACCCTTAGTGTGGCCCCTTCTGGATCCAGAGGCCCTCAGCCCTGGGGCCCCTGGGGCCGGGGTGGGGTCCTGGTCGTTGTAGAGAATGTACGCCACTTCCTGGTTCTGACCACAAACACGGACAACACAAACGTGGGCCGCATGTTCATAAGATAGCGTGTTTTGTTTCCACGTGCCGTCTTCCAAACAAACATACAGGACACAGAAGCTCTAACCTTACGAGACAGCTGGATTCACGAGATCACCACTGTGGTTCGGATGAGGAGCTACTGCCAGCTACAGGCGTGGTTTAGGTGTGACGGCGGCGAGAAGCCACTGTTCGGCTCCTAAGGAGATAGATGCTGCTGTAGCATCAATTATAGCTTAAATGGAAGGTATTTCTTCATTGAAAGAAGAGCTCATCTACTACGTCATGTGGTCCGTTGATTTGATTGGCTGAAGTTATCCCGCGATAGACAGATGCTTCAGCCAATCATCTGCCAAGTATTTTTTTAAAGTGCCTGCCCTTTTCCAAACAGTTTCAAAGGACGACCTCCCGGATGGTTCTGTGTAGCAAGCCATCTGGCGCGTCAGGTTACCGAAATACACCTATGTGGATAAACACACACGCAGAACGCACAGAAAAAAACCAGAAGCGTGGTGCATTTAGACTGATGAAACCTCCCTAACAAACACATACAAAACACATTGTAAACGTTGCACGTTGAACGCTACACAGAACAGGAGGAGAGAATGGAGGGAGCAAGACAGACCTCCGGCCGGCCGTACAGCTGTCCCACAGTTCTCCCCGGGGCCCCCGCGGTGCTGTTGGCATCAGCCTTGCCCTCCACCCATCCCTTGCTCCCCTTCTCCATCAGCAGGTACTTCAGCCCAGTAGCAGGGCTTTTGCCATCCTGAGGGAGCTTGTAGAGGTAGAACCTGGTGAGGTGAGAGAGAGAGAGAGAGAGAGAGAGGGTTTAAAGGGTAAGTAAACCCCTATTTTAGCAGAACATTTGCCTGCGACTTTCGAACAGATGCGAAAAATGCGATCAGGGTAGCCTTGACAGTCGTAAAGGTTTTGGAAAAAAATAGGAACAAGTGTGAGAGGCACGGCCCTACGTTGTCAAAACCCACGTCACACTCGATCGAGCTAGGGGGCGGAGCCAATAGAAAACTACCACTCTGCAAAAGTGTTTCCAGCTGGATGTAGCAGACTTCTTGAATTTTGGGGGTTTACTTACCCTTTAAGAGCAACCTGGACACAAAAGCAGCAACATTAAAAAAAAAAAAAAAACAACATCAAAGTTGCAGACAAGGACACCATATTTTCAACATGTGCAATATTCTCAATATCATGTGCAATATTACTTTCTACTGTAGTTCACTTTATTTTTTTACTAAATGTATATTATTATATTGTTTTTTATTCTTATGTTGTTGTTATTTTGAGCAACCTCTGGCACAAAAATTTCATTCGGGATTAATAAAATTCTATCTTATCTTACCATGAAAAGGACAATAAACACTCGCATAATAAGGGGAAAGAGAGAGACCATTATTTGGCACCACCTTTGAATGTAAACAAACAACATAATTCATCATTATTTGTAAACATTATGAATGATGTTAACTAATACTCACCAATCGACCGCTTCTCCGTTATCGTTGTAGCATGCGATTGGGGAGGTGTCTCCCTCTGCTGGATGATGCAGGAACAGCAGGACAAAGAACAGACACATCTAGGATTTGAAAGAGAGTAGACACAGTAGTCGGCCAACATAAGTCCGAAACAGCAATACACCCTGCATCACAAGCTTGGGATTGGGACAGTCTATGGCATAGACTAAGCACTAAATATAATATTTTTATATAATACTATTTAATTTAGACATCGCTGAGATTGCAGTCGGCATGTTCAAACCCTAACCCTAACCGGTTGAATCTGTGGCAGATGAATGACACATGCATAATAAATTGCACAAACCTTCGACAGGAGAAATGAGTCTCGTTAGTTTCAGTCGATTTTGTCCCCTTCCTCATTCAGAAACTTCCAGTTAAGTTGAGCTCCCTTGTTGTGGGTCGTGACGTCACGCCGTTTGAAGGCGCGGCCAATCAGTCGAACAACGAAAGACTGTCAACACTCAAAACTATTCTTTTAGAACTTCTTTTCTTAAGTTTTAAGTATAAGTTTTAAAACGCCCACAAAATGAAAAATAACTCTCTTAGGTCCACATTATGTAACCTATAGATGAATATATATGTATATCTATGTATATACATGTATATACATGTATGTACGTATATACAGTATATATATATGTATATTCAATTACTCTGTTGTCAAGTAACCTAGTGATTGACAGGTTTAGTTTTTGATGGATTGAAATATCAAGGCGAAGCTCTACCCTCACAAAAAACAAAGGCCCTCTGACTTTGATAAGGCCTTTAAGTTCTGCAAAATATTTGTTTACAATCATGCCATTTGGACGTGTACAAGTCCTACACCATGGTGCATTCTATTGGCCGCCCTTATCACCCAAAGCACTTTATAACATGTAGGACTAATCTCCGCTCTGACCCAGTCAATATGTCAATCTATGTGTGTGTGTGTGTGTGTGTTACTTCCTCAAATCGAGATGGAATGTGTGTTTGCTTCAGTTCATGTCGTTAATGTTTAATGCCAAATGTTCCCCTAAGAGACACACTATCGATTTCAGCATGGCCCGCATAAGTATCATTTTGGCACCAATATGATCTTTTGATGCTTTTGAAGTGCGTGCTGAGGACAGCACAATAAGTTCACTCGGGCGGAGTGATGTGTGAGTTTGGTGTGAAGGTTGTGGAATGATTGTATAGTGGAAATAATGTGGAGGAAGTGAAAGACGGCGTCCATGTTCTGTCCACTGCTTGCGATGTGAAATGAGCGCAGTCAGCTGTATATATAGACATTAACAATGCTTAAAGTATGTAGCCCATACTCATGTCTTTGTTTATTCAAATGCCATTGCCAAAATGTGAGGCATATTTCAATGATCTCAGTAGTTACACCTCATAATTTGTCACGTTGGGATATATTCCATTTGTCAAGACATCTGTCATAATCAACATGTTTTAGGCTCTTCTTACATGTTTTTGATAATAAAACCAATTGAATCTGTTATCTTCAAAGCTTTGCCACATCAATCATGATTTCTTCGATTAACTGTCACTCTTTCTGTCTACTGTACAATGGAAAAGGACCAGTTTGTCTCATATGTACAACAGGAAGGGAAAAGAGAAAACAGAGAACAGAGAAAACCCACACATTTAGACAGTATGAACGCGCCAAATCAAAGATACGACAGAGGCACAATAATGTATGCTGCTTAGGTATTCAAATCCCAGGCCAACAAATGTACTGGGTTTGATCCCCAATGTCCACAGCCAACCTGTAGGTCTAGGCATCCGTGACCAAATGCCCAAATAACCTCTATACCTGCCCCTTAATGACATGTACCTGATTCCACTATGGATTCAGTCACTTTGGATAAAAGCATCTGCTTCACGACTAGATTACTAGTAACAGTAACAACAATAGTAATACAAAAACAATATGATTACTAATTTGCAAGCTCTTTCAGAGAAAAACTGTTTCAATATGACTTCAACAAGATCATTTACAGCTGAAAAAATTCTAAATGGAAAGAAAACAGTCAGGATGCACAGGACACCCATGAAAAGCTAGCATGGGGGTCATTCAGTAGCAGGTCGCCATGCTTAGCTAAAAGTGGTTCCGCTGTGGAATGCTAACAAAAGCTAACAAATGCTAACTTAAAGAAACAGTAGCACAGTCCAGAGGATTGTCTTCCTAACAATTCCTTTATATGGTCACTTTTTAAAAAACATGACACATCAAGATGGCAGAGGGTGGGGAAGCGAGCAGTTGATGGCAGCAGGTTCTGGGTTGCGCAGTAGTTGGCACGGATACATCTGATGTTAGTAACTCAGGTCTGGAGGAGGAGTTGAGGGAACTCAGTCCTCTGCTCCTCCATGCGTCCTCCCTGGACCTTCAGCAGCAGAGAGAAGAAGTCCTCGTCATCCATGGGCCCTGGGGCCCGGCTCCGCTGGTCCTCCAGTCGACCCTGGGCCTGCAGGGGGTGACATACAGTTAAACTATGTTTAACTGTATGTGGGAGTTCACAAAGGAACCCAGAGCTGTCTACCTAGATCCCATCAGCTCAGTGCTGTTGGGATTGTATTGTTTTGGATTGTAAATGGTAAATGGATGGCATTTATATAGCACTTTTATCCAAAGCGCTTTTACATTGCCTCACATTCACCCATTCATACACCGACGGCAAGGCAACAGCCAGCTCGTCTGGAGCAGTTAGGGTTAGGGTTAGGTGTCTTGCTCAGGGACACCTCGACAATTAGTTAGGCGAACCAGCAACCTTCCGGTTGCCAGACAACCGCTCTACCTCCTGAGCTACTGCCGCCCCACGGTGGCTCAGTGCGTAGCACTGTTGCCTCACAGCAAGAAGTTGTGGGTTCAAGTCCCGCATGGTGCAACATGTCGGGGCTGGTTCCCGGGCCTTTCTGTGTGGAGTTTGCATGTTCTCCCCGTGTTCACTCGGGTTCCCCCCATAGAACCCCACAACAAAAACATGCAGAAGAACAGATTGCTCTTCGGTCCTGTCCCTGACCAGGACAGGACTGAGCGCTTGGACTTGGTCCCCGGGTGCCTTACTGATGGCTGCCCACTGCTCCTGGCTTTCCCTGGGGGAGGACGGTCAGGATGGGATAAACGCAGAGAAGGCATTCCACCGGCGATGCCAATAATTGCATGTGTGTGTGTGTGTCGCCGCT
>OMKP01057283.1:7121-18823 GCA_900302375.1 Bathygadus melanobranchus | reverse complement strand
GTAGCCAGGATAAGATGCTACACAAGCTAAGTTATATTTCAAGTGGCGGGACATACCAGCGTACAAGATCCTACAAAGAGCCAAGACATACAAATATGGAAGTGCTAAGGATCCAGGAGGTGTGGGGTTCAAATATTGATCGGTAGGAGGGAGAGGGTTGGGGAGGAAAGGTGGGCAGGAGGTGAAGCTATTCAGAGTCTATTCAGAGGACTCTGAATAGGTGGGTCTTGAGCCTCCTGCGGAAGCAGGTCAGTGATTCTGCTGTCCTGACCTCTGACCTCTGTCGGGAGGTCGTTCCACCATTGTGGTGCAAGGACAGAGAAGAGTTGTGATTTGGTGGAGCGACGTTTGTTTGTTTTTAGTGATGGTGGTACCAGGCGGCCAGCTGAAGTGGTTGAGCGGAGTGTTCCAGCTGGGGCATGAGGTTTGCTTCATGCCCTCCCTCGTTTTCTCCTCTACCCTCTCCCCCCTTTTCTCTCTCCTCCCCCCCTTTTCCACTCCCTCCCTACTGTCGTCCACCATTCAGCTTCTTTTCAGCTGAAGTGCATCTTAATCACGGCCCCCTGCGGGCGCTCCCTGCGGCCTCCCCCTTTTTTTTATCCCTCTTCTCCTCCTCACCTCATCCCCTGCTCTTCTACTCATTCTTTCAGCGGCACATCTCCATTCGTCAGCTCACTTTACGCCTCCGCGACCAGACTGCCCCGCCCCCCTGGGACTCAGGCTTCCTGTTGATATGCAGAGAGCCTCTCCATCCAATCAGTGCTTCTTAAAGGTTGTTACTAATGGTCCCAGAGGAGCGGGACCAACGCTGAATACTTACAAGGGCTCCGCCAGAGTACCCAGTGTCACATTGTGTTTCCCCTCCCTGTCTCCTTCCCCGAGCTCAATTGGGACTGAGATTGCTGTATAATGGAAGTACAGATTATTTGGCTGGCCTTTTCAGATGGAAAAATCCTGGTGGTAAACGCACACCCCAATACACCGCAATTGTTCCACCCAATACATACAGACACTGCAAAATGGTTTAATCTAAACTATATAAGCCCTGTAGGTTTGATTATTGGATTTGGAATTTGTGTTTAATGTTTAATGGAATGATCTGGCGTTGTTATGGCGAACCGCAACACTATATATTATAGTATACAGTTGACCACCCGATTGCCGCTGTGTGATTTACTGTAATGGGCAACCTCCATCTTCAGACTCTGAGAATCGAACGGGGGTGTGTGGGGGGGAGGCCGAGAAACCCTTCCATATGTATCTTAACCACCAATAGAGTCACAATCTGCAGACTGGGGGCCTGAAAGAGCTGACAGCGCTCCTCCATTCCCAGGGCTTTCCGCAGAACAGCAAAGCAGGCAATAATCTAAGGATAATTAAGGGGTATAAACCATGTCTTCCAGCCATTAGGCCAAATAGCTGGCAACCAATCAGCTATGACATTAATGATGGTAAGCGGAGCTCTACACATTGTCCTCATTGTAATAAAGCAAACCTATGTGGAGATTTCTGTTTTAATGCCAGTAGTCTGAAATATTGGGGAAAAGTACAATTGTACAATGATAATATTAGACAATAATTACTAACTCAACACACTAATCTCCTCCTAATGTCTGGTGTTACCAGTAACACCAGTGATGATTTGGAGAAAAAGCTACGATTTGAACAAAATGGCTGCCATGTGTTGGACCACATGGTCTTCAGTCATATCAAAATCAGTTAACTATCCGATATAATCATTTTTTCCGTTCACATTTCACACACAACACAAATGACAGACAACTCTTTGAGATTTGACTCATGACATTTTCATCACTCACCATATGCTGTTGTCCACTGCACTCCACTTCACTTCATCAGGGTTAGGGTTCCATCATTAGGTAAGAGCATTATTTCAAAATAATGTTTGATGTAGCAGTAACACCAATGACATCATTTTGAGTGACAGATGTATTCGATGTTATTAAAAATAATTAGCTATGCTTCTACCATTTCAATGTTCTATTTAATGTGTGTAATGGTAATTCATGAAAAAACGAACCCTTTTTATAGATGGAAAGTATAGGCTCCCTTTCCATGTGTGATGAGAGTGGCAAGACCATTCCTTGACAATAGGAACTGTCATCATAGTAGTTCATTATTTGAGTTGGTATTCAAGCCATTCTAACTAAATTTACTTTTAGTCTGGCATTCAAATCAGTTTATCAGAACCGATAAAATGATCGGTGTTACAGACTGCCACTACTGAATGTTGTAGGTTTAGTTTTTGATGGTTCTATCATTGACAAGGTAAATAACAACGATGTACCAATGCCAGACTTTCGATGGTTGATAACAGCAAAAACAACCCATGTTCTGAGCTGTTACTTAACTGTTTTGAGTTGACTTTACATGGTCAGGCATTGTCTTCTATAATGGGATGCTTGGAAGCATGCGTGTTTACTCAGCAAATCATTCTGACTAGAAATTAGTCTTAATGGAAGCCATGGACCCTTCCCAACTTCATTCCCATGCTTATGTCTTTAAGATCGACTCCTGTAGCCTATAGTCGCTGACGCCACTGCACGGTTGGAATTGGACAAGTTCCAGAGTAAGACTTTGCTAATGAAAAAGATGCATGTTACATGTATACATGTATACATGTATACATGTATACATGTATACATGTTGACATTACCAAAATGGTTGTTTATTAGTAACCCCCCCTTTAATTTCATTGTTTACATATTTTACACATCAAAGTGGGTAATTAATATAACTGCTGGTTTAGAATGATTACATTTATTGGTCAACCGTTTTAAGTAAACAAACAATAAAAGCTGAACCTCAAATTGTATAACTGGCCTGTTTTTTGTCCTTTTTTTAAATGAACGAGCTAGTGTGCATTCAAACCAGCAATAGTACTTTGGGGAAAAAGTCTATTTAATTTCATTTTAAAGGCTGGCCTCACTGGGGGAGGGCATTTCCACATGAATCAGAGCCTGGCAGCGAACACGGGGCTTATTGATTCCTCAGTATCCTCACACTGGCTACAGGAGGTGATGTGAATGTAGAAACCACACATGAGGGGCACAAAATTCAGCAGCTGATGTCTGTAGCCTATTCAGAAGCAGCATTTCAGTTGATGGCGTTGCTTAAGTACTATTGTGTGACATTAGCAACCGTTCACTTTTGAAGTAATCCTGTGAAGCTTCCTTCCTTCCTTCCTTCCTTCCTTCCTATCATTCCTGACCACCAGCAATCCATATTCACATACACATGCTGCTGTATATCATACATTTTAGAAGTAACACCTCTGATCTCATTGCATTGTAATATATCTTTGACGTACTGTAATTCAGTGAAATAGCATTTTGTTATTTTATTGTAACCTTAAACCTGGAGCTACTCCTTAGAGCTACTGCCGCCCATGAAATAGATTTTCACCGGCAATGGTGACGAAGACAACAACTCCCATGATCCCATGCTACTTCACGACGTCATCAAACTACGTCTTTTGTTATTGTTTTGAATGAGAGACCCCTAGCAGCAGAAGTTACATATTATACCTTTAAAGTCACCTCACCCACTCCAACACTGCAGATGAACACCCTTCCAGTCCTACTGTACTTGCCACACCTGACACATTCCCCTGCAAAGAGTGAAACACAGTTCCTGAAAACCAACGGAATGTTTTAAAAAGTAAAGCTTTCATCTTTTCAACCATGAATGTAGAATCTCCAGATAATATTTAATTTTGGACACTTTTAGTAGGGAAATGAGGAAGGTGTGGGGAGTAGTGTTCTTTTCAATTCCCTCAATTGAGCAGTACAGAGGCAAAGAAAATGATAGAGAAATCATGTACTGATATTTGGACTAACTGCATCCATGCAATTTAAAATGGCAATAGTCCATGAAATACATTTCATTAGAATAACCTGATATGTATTTTTATATGTGATTATCCTCCATTTGTCCTATGGATTTGTTATTAATATGAAAACCATTCAGGAGACATTTCCCATTACAATATTTGAAAGAATGTTGTAGTGGTCTGAGGATGTATTAAGCAGAGCACGCACTTAGCTAATTGTTTGAGATAACGGATGATAAGGAATCAACGACAGTCAGCACCATAAAGCAATCTCTTGGAATGGTTATGTTTTACACAGCTGACCAACAAAAGCTACAGGTTTTGATCTCCGACCGGGATGCTGCAGATGTGGGTCTTTTCATTGATATGATTCAATGTGGGTTCATCGACTGAAATGAGTTCTATCCTTTGCTTACATTACGCATACACATATATAGTATGGAAACAATTAGGAAGGGAAGCAGGGAAAAATACATTGACTAACTACAGCAACCGTGAAAACATACAACAAAGAGTAAATCATATACCCAGGGGTACCCCACAAGACCACTCTTCAGAGTGGGATTGTACTTCTGCGTTGTTTTCCCTTCTGTTGAGATCAGTGTCGGCATTACTTGGCCAGCTCTTTTTTCTCTTTTTTTTACTTTAAAACATCTGAGGCATCTTTAGGATCTTTAGAATGTAAATAACATTCAATTAAAATCTCATCTCAACCTATACCTGTTTAATTAACGTCATTTCAAGCATATGCTTAACAACTAAAGTAAACTAGTTTGCGTGCTAAATGTGAGATGGCTTAAAACCCAGACCACTGTTGAAGAGGAGCTAAGGTTGGAGATGAATGAAGTCAATAAAGCCCTCTCGCTTCTCTCTTCATCTAGTTCTTTGCCCCTTTTCCCTTTACACCCAAGTTGTCACCTGTAAGCTTTCCTTCAGTCCCTTTTTTCCAAGAAGAGAAGAGATGAGAGGTGCTCTGAAAAAAAATGGCCTCAGGCACAGGGCTCTCCTAGTGCTCCCTGTACAACGCTGGCTGCTTTAAGGCCGTCTCTCTTTGTGCTTCAGAAGCTTCCCCACAAACGGGGACCAAGTCAGCTTCCCACCACACCTGGCCTTCTTAAAGGGCGTTCTTTTGTACTTTCCTCAGCTTAAAAATCTATATGAAAGGATAGAACCCCAAGAACCATTGGGCTTAGGTGTGGAAAAGTGGGAGGGGGACTTGAAAGTGTCAAAAGTAGAATTCCTCGATACTTAAATAAATATTGTAGAGGTTAATGAGGTTTAGGAAAACACCGCCAACCCCACGTGGCTTAAAAATAGTTTCATGCTTGTGAGGTAAAGAAAAAGGTGCTAACAATGTGGTGCCCCTTGTCTGATCTATGGTGTATCGGAGTCAAGGGTCGTACAGCGTGTCAGCTTTACCACCTCGTTGGAAAACCCACAAAACAAATAACGCTGCACATTAGGAGGTTTAGTACGCGTTATTTTGTACCGCCACTCACACTGTCGCTTTTCATTTGTCACCTTAATCACGTAAAATCGTTGGACAATCAGGAGTAGCCGAGGAACTGTCTGAAAATTATATTCTGATGGATGGCGGTGCTTTATTTTATGACAGGGTAATAGCTGCAAAACAAACCATAGCACATAGCCCTACTGCAACACACACACACACACACACACGCAAGCATGCTACACACACACATACACACACATACACACATGCAAGCATGCTACACACACACACACACACACACACAAATGCACAATGTAAGAAGAAGCAAAAAGCAAACTAGAACCTTTTGACCTGTCCTTTGTGTTTCTATGGAAACTGCATTTCCACCTGCACAGTAAGGTCCACTCAGAACTAGGGATGCTTCTCATATTCTTATATGATATATGATATATATTTGTTTTTCTTTTTTCTTTCTTTTTTTATCAATACCGAAAAGTTTAGCAACACAGCATATGCCACCAAACTTCAGTTTACCTCACGAAATCAATCTGGATCCAGATGTTTCCTTTTGAAATGAAACCTAAGCGCTCAGATAAGCCTCTTACGTAGCACGCCTGAGGAAACGTAAGTACATTAAACGTGACATGGGATTTTATTACAGTCCTTAGCAATCACAGGGATCGTTCATCTGCACATCCAAACTCCTTAATCCCTCATTTGTCAACATGGCTGGCGTTCTAAAGTGGACCCCTGTCTGTTAACCAATCCACTGTGCTCAAGTGTTGTATACCAGTCTGTTAACCAACCCACTGTGCTCAAGTGATGTATACCAGTCTGTTAACCAACCCACTGTGCTCAAGTGATGTATACCAGTTTGTTAACCAATCCACGGAGCTGTGATTATTGCTTTAAAGGATAACTTTGCAGATTTTTAACCTTATATCTATCCGCATTGGGATATAGTGTGAAAAACGGCCGCCTGATGTTGCTGATGTTCCCTGTGTCTCTGGGGCACAGCTCAGCATAGATGCAGAATCTTACCCCAACTCATTTGACAGAGTTACGGCATTGGGGTTGTGATGATTAGTTATTATTTGATCTGTGACCACAAGGTGTCAGTCGTGGTTATTGATTAGACAGAATGATTATAGGGTTATGAACTAAAGCCGTCACATGTCACCTGTAAGATGGTGAATATAGTTTAGGAGTTCAGTTGAATAAGAGACCATCAAGAGTTCATCATTGCTTTAGCAAACAAAACATGGAGGAGTGAGGCTACTATGAAGTGGATTGTAATAAGCGACATAAAAGCCACCAGAGCGTTTGAAACTGACGGCGAATGTAGACAGCAATTGGCACACTTTCAACAGCGGTTTCAGCATTGTGGCCATGGAACTGGAAACAAAGACACAGGAAGGTCGGAAGGTAGCGTCACTGCTAAGAATAGCAGGCCCACAAGCCGTAGGAGGGCGGCAGTAGCTCAGGAGGTAGAGCGGTTGTCTGGCAACCGGAAGGTTTCCGGTTCGATTCCCGGCTCCGCCTAGCTAATTGCCGAGGTGTCCCTGAGCAAGACACCCAACCCTAACTGCTCCCGATGAGCTGGCTGTTGCCTTGCATGGTTGACACCGCCGTCGGTGTATGAATGGGTGAATGTGAGGCAATGTAAAGCGATTTGGATAAAAGCGCTATATAAATGCAATCCATTTACCATAGAAGCGTACAATACGTTTGTCTATCAAAATCAAGATGATAAAGAGAAGCTGGATAAAGTGTTTGTTTTGATGCTCATTGCTCTCCAAAGAAGAACGAAACAGTCCAGTCTTTGGTTAGCAATGCATCTAATTGCCACTTGGCGATGCAGTGCTTCTCAAAAGGAAAAGATAGACAGGAAGATCTGGAAACATAATGGAGGACACTGATCTGAGTGAGACATTTTTCGTTGCCATGGTGAAAAATTTGAAAATAAGCCAGAGAAAGAGAAGATCAATGAAGATCAATGAATAGCAACACTGAACATAAATGGGACTCTAGTCACAAGTAAACTGGACACAGGTGCAAAAGCAAACCTGATCAGCATGTATGGCATCAAAGCGATGAAAGACAATACAGAGAAAAACACTCGCACTAAAAGATTACAAAGGACAGGCACGTGCAAGCTGAAAGTGAAAGAAAGACAGCCTGTGAATATCTGGAGCTGGTGAAAACATGCGTACACCAGCTGAGGTAGCACAAGTAAACACATACTAAATAACGGCTTTATATACTACTGTTGCCCAACCAAGATCTTCTAGATGCAGGACAACTCCCATTTCCATTCCATCAAACTCCTGCTGTTTGCGAAAAACTCAGGTCACGGTACAAACAGCCAAAGCTGAATGCGTTGAGGAATCTTCATATCTTTGGAGTCATCGAAAGACTCCACAGGAGGAGCATTAAAACCATTTCATAGGTCGAAGGGCGCCAGCTGAGCATACCATTTCTAAAGCGCCTTTCAAATGTGAACTATTGCAAGTGTAGTTTGCAACTTGGTACAGAGCAGACATGCCCTGTGGCCTGCATGTGAAGTACAACATTTATGGTTGCAAGGCCAGTTAAATAAACAGTCTAGTGTAGGGCAGACATAAAATGGTGACTTTCCCATAACCATATTATATTCAATGTAACTCACAGTGATCATTGTAGTCATTGTGTCATAATTAATCTGCAACATATAAATGAGACCCACAAAGATCTCCAGTAACACACACACTGCGAGGGTGTGTGCGGTTGTGATCAGGGTCTGCCTGCACCGTGCACACTACAGATGATCTGAACACTTCTGAACAGTGATGGAACTAGTATTGTCCACACTATATACAGTATGTATATATATATATATATATATATAGTGTATTTTCAGCTGTGCTGATATATATATAAATTGTTGATTTGTGCAGATTCAGAATGTATTGTATGTACATTTACAATGTACATATATAATGCATATTTAAATTGCCCTGTCTGCAGTATTTGTTTTTAATCATTTCAATCGTCCTCATTTAAACTTTAGAACAAACTGTAGCATTTATTTTTAAGTTACGTACGTAATTACATCAGCAATCAGCATACTGAACAATAAAATCGACAACACATGTTGACATTTCTGTCTTCACATGAGGCTTAAAGTAAAAAACATCTTAAATGCCATCACATTACATGTAAAGCCGACGGGGCTGTTTTGATATTCAGATATATTACATTCATATTGATATTTACAGCATGTAATATTAACACGGATGAGTCAGACAGTGGAAACCTGTATCTGCACCCAAGGTCATGCCTGGTAATGCTGTGAGTAAAGCAGTATTTCTATCTGACCCAGTTGTGAACATTTCAAATATTATGCCTCCCTCCAAGGTTTCAAGGCTGAAGTGACGGTGTTGTAGCATAACAATACACAAGAAGCTAGCAACTTCTGCTACACAAGGCGTAGACTGGCACCGTTTGAGTCATTACAACATCCCTGTCGGTTTGTCTTCTGGTGGACGTTAGAAAACTGTTATAACTAAATGTTTAACTAAATGTTACTGAGTGTGTTCTATGGACCAGGTTGCTAACATGGAAATGGTACATTTCTTTCTACCAAATTAATTTCTACCAAGTTCATTTCTACCGAATTATGTTCAAAATATCGCATGATGTGAAAATTACATGAGAAATAAAGTATTCAGTTCGATAGTCCAAATCAAATAGATCAATAGTAAGCAAATAGTACTTTCTTAGCCTTCATCAGGTACAGAACCTCAGCCTTTTGATCATACAGGTACCAAAGCATACTCTCTTTATTTCTGCAAAAAGCATTTAACAAAGCCCATTGTAAACCCATGCACTTTATCAAAAAGCTTTGAACAAAGAGTCGCAACCCCCCGAACGCGACACACATACACACCTCACCACAGCAGGGCAGACTATTGTAGAATTACCCACACACAAAACCCCACCCATGGTTTGGAGAATGGATATTCTCAGTGTTGACGGAGCTATTGATCACATACACATTAAAATGATGTCGGCAGCAGTAAATGCCAATGGTGGGGAGGTCCATTAATCAGGGAATCAATGGGCCCGTCAATACGCCGCCCTGGCCCCCCGACAACAGACGATAGGTTGGAGACCGGCATGGGCTTAGCTGTGTGCTAAGTGTTTCTAGCGCTGTAAAGCCTTATGGCTGGTCCACACACACACCCGCTGCTGCTCTGTCCAATGACCAGTTGTAGAAACATTTTAAGCCTCTTAGCCGTTCATTGTAAATGGACTTTCCATTTGCCTCACATTCACCCATTCATACACCGACGGTGGTGTCAACCATGCAAGGTAACAACCAGCTGGTCAGGAGCAGTTAGGGTTAGGTGTCTCGCTCAGGCACACATCGACAATTAGCTAGGCTGGGCCGGGGATCGAACCAGCAACCTTCCGGTTGCCAGACAACCGCTCTACTGTGCTACTGTGGCCCGTGTCATTGTTTTTGACCGTTAACTCGTTTTTAATTTGAGCTGCAAGCGAGTAATTCAGTGTGTTCCAATACTGTATTAGCGCTCTGACCGGTGCTAATTCAGTGTGTTCCAATACTGTATTAGCGCTCTGACCGGTGCTAATTCAGTGTGTTCCAATACTGTATTAGCGCTCTGACCGGTGCTAATTCAGTACGTACATAAGATTGTTTGTGGTGCTGAATATAGTGTCTGCTAACATAATGCATTCATCATAAAACAAACCACATTCATCAAAAACCGACTATGCTAAACAATCTGAGTTGGCATTTTTTCTGAGACAAGCTGTAGACATTTCCGTTATTGCTTAGGGAACTCAATTCACAATATTTCAAAATGATAATTGAATGATTAAGACAACGTCTATCCATTCATACATCATATTCACCTTGTAATGACCAGCATCATGGAGACTAGTGCCTAGTCCAGCTGACTATGGCTTTAAGTCAGGAATGCACCCTAAATTACTTCTTCAATCTATTGCAGGCTCACACACACACACACACACACACACCATATGTAGCTCTGGGTCTTTCACAGTCTACAATGATCGTTTCCTGCATATTTTTGGCAAACAGATTCAAAAAGATAGGAAGAACATGCAGAAGACAGGAGAAATCCAGGTTTCTTTAGGGGCAAAGCAACAGCACTGTCCATCACATCGTTCTGGCAAACCTCTTAGCATTCTGTCCTCTCAAATGGTAAAACAAAATATGAAGTGATCAGAGAAATGAACTACAGAAGTTGTTCATTTGAAGGTAGGTTAGGCGTTACACCCCTGTAACCCCATCCCATGTTGACATAAAACAACAAAAAGACATACATCTGAGTCAAAAGATTCAGAGAAATTCAACAACAAATAAACACACGATAATAGTCCACAATAACAATGTTTTTATTATTAACGTGTGATATGATTAGATATGTGTGTTTTCAACACACCTCAGTTTTTGGATAAAAGCGTCTGCCAAATGCCCTAAATGTAAATGTAAATGTAGTAGTTTCATAGTTAAATGATTGTCCAGGATCACTTAACTTCTTTTTCTTTCTATTTTCTAGATGTTTTTTCTTTCTGTCAGACATAACGTGAGTCAATGGTTTACAACCTGGATATAATTTGACTTTAGACATTGCCATTTACTTCCATCTCTGAGCGCCATTCGGAGGCCTAGCAATGGAACTGAGAAGTCAGGCACTCGGTGGAGAGAGTGACACCTGCTTCCCTTTGCTTAAATTACAAATGCCAAAAGTGAGGGTGAAGCTGTCAACCAGACGTGTGTAGGGACTGCAGGGCCGGTACTCATGTAGGCTACAGGGCACAAGTTGAAGTTGTTGAAGTTTTGATACAATTGCACGCACACACACACACATACACATTCGCACAGTACAAAAGTTTGCCTTGCTAGATCTTAGCTTGTCGGCCATTTTTAGCTTGCCGGCCGTCCACCATCCAGCATGTAGCTAGTCAGCGGACCGCTTCTGAGCCCCCCTTGCTTGTCTCAGAGACTCAACTAAGTCCCCCCCACACACACACACACACACCACCACCACCACTCCTTTTCTGACTTTCGCAAATTTTATCATCAAAACAGAACGTTTTCTCTGATTGCACCAAATCACTGGGAGATGTTCCCTCTGAGAGCTCCTGGGGAGAGCAGCTGTGACTTCACGGCACGCGTGCCTGTTTTTTTCTCATGCTAATGCACGCCCTTGTGAGAGGTTCTCCAGAAAGATGTGATGTTATTCAGAGTGCCAATCATTACCTATGTAATCACGGCATAACACTTTTCTGTGTGGAGTTCACTGAGCAGCATGAGTGAATCTGAATGAGGGGTAGGATATAGCCCCCCCTCTCCCCCCCCCCCAT
>OMKP01057273.1:1642-16690 GCA_900302375.1 Bathygadus melanobranchus | reverse complement strand
TGCCTGCCTTCTCATCTGTGTGGGAGCGCGTGTGTGTGTGTGTGTGTGTGTGTGTGTGTGTGTGTGTGTGTGTGTGTGTGTGTGCGTGTGTGCGTGTGTGCGTGTGTGTGTCATAGTGCCAGGCCAGTAAGCAAGCTCAGATGGAATACAAGTCTTCATGAACATATGTGATTTATTTTAAGGAGTTACAGACCAAACTGTAAAAAATATCTGTGATGTATAATTTAGTTATATTTGCTTAGAAACTGTAATTAAATACCACTAGCTACTGCAAAGTGCCATAGCATGTAGCTAAGTATTTATAACATCCTCTGGGTTGTACTGCCATGTACTGCGAGATCAATCAATCATTCAAACTTCATTGCTATAGCTGCAATACGGCAATACAAACTACAGCATTTACACACTGCTTAAGCTAAGCTAAGAGGATGTTCTTGTTGTATCAGTATTGATCATGAAGTCATGTGATCACTGTGATTACAGGTGATCCGAGACCCTCCTCCGGCCCGCCCTCCTCCTCCTCCTCCCCCTCCGCCAGTAAGTACGATTCAATCGATTAGTGCTATTATATATTATGAAACATTATTATACTCAATATGATGAAATAATATTCGGTTGTGAATCCCTGTGTGCGTTTGTACCGTGTTCGGGCGATGTGTTTAACGGCCTGGTTCTCTGCAGGAGGAGGAGGAGGAGGAGGCGCTGCCCAGACACAGGTGGCCCACGGTGGACGCCTCCTACTACGGTGGCCGGGGCGCCGGAGGCATCAAGCGCATGGAGGTCAGTTCACATCTAATCTAACTTTGACGATGCGACGTGTTTCATACGTTCATTCATTCATTAGAGATTAGTTTATTCCTTTTTTTATGAGGTACAGTAAGATAAGGTAAGATGAGATGATATGGCGCTAGTAACCATGGTGAACAGAATGCCAGATGTGAGTGCGTCCTAACGAGTGCCTGCGTGAAGGTGACGTGTATGCATCCTAACGAGAGGGTTCTCGGTGTGTCCGTGTGAAGGTGACGTGTATGCATCCTAACGAGAGGGTTCTCGGTGTGTCCGTGTGAAGGTGACGTGTATGCATCCTAACGAGAGGGTTCTCGGTGTGTCCGTGTGAAGGTGACGTGTATGCATCCTAACGAGAGGGTTCTCGGTGTGTCCGTGTGAAGGTGACGCGTATGCATCCTAACGAGAGGGTTCTCGGTGTGTCCGTGTGAAGGTGACGCGTATGCATCCTAACGAGAGGGTTCTCGGTGTGTCCGTGTGAAGGTGACGTGTATGCATCCTAACGAGAGGGTTCTCGGTGTGTCCGTGTGAAGGTGACGTGTATGCATCCTAACGAGAGGGTTCTCGGTGTGTCCGTGTGAAGGTGACGTGTATGCATCCTAACGAGAGGGTTCTCGGTGTGTCCGTGTGAAGGTGACGTGTATGCATCCTAACGAGAGGGTTCTCGGTGTGTCCGTGTGAAGGTGACGTGTATGCATCCTAACGAGAGGGTTCTCGGTGTGTCCGTGTGAAGGTACGCTGGGGGGACAAGGGTTCCACAGAGGAGGGGGCGCGCCTGGAGAAGGCTAAGAACGCCGTGGTGACCATGCCCGACCTGGTGGAGGAGCTGATCCTACCCAAACCCCCGCCCAGACCACCTCCCACCTACACACCCCTGACGCCATCCAGGTGGTACACTCCCATTCAGGTAGGTGCTGATAACAACAGGAAGGCTGGGATGGGTTCATCCAAATGATGATCATTTGCTTGGGGTGTGGAAATGTCTCTTGTGTGTCTGTTGAAATGAATGAATGGCATATCTGTTCCAGGGCCATATGGATGCGCTGGTAGCGTTGCTACGGCGACAGTATGACAGAGTGGCCATCATGAGACCTTCATCCCAGGACCAGGTGAGATCATAACATGCGTATGAATTCAAAATACCATTTTAAGTCTGAGGGTTATTTCACTGAACTATATGGACATTTAAATGACGGTATCAAACTAAAACTAGTTGTTCTTTTCGTTCTTCGTTTCAAATCTAATATTTTGATCATTTTACAGACGTATCTTTTGTAATTCGTTTATACAATAAAACTGATATCACGATAAGTCTGTATCTTCATTTCATGACCATACAATACCACTCAAAGACAAAATGATAATGTTGATAATGTCGCCTCGCCCTACCTAAGACACTGTAGTATTAAGTCTAATCCTCAACCCCCTGGACTGTGTACCAAGGATAACATAGTGGTTAGGGTTTTTGACTCCTCGTCGAAAGGTTCTTGGTTCAATCCTCGACGTCCACAAACTACCTGTAGGAATCCTACAGGTAGATGCCCCCTTACCCGTTCAAGATTCACAGTAAATTGCGCCTGCTAAATGAATTGAAACCCGATGTGAATTGAAACCGGTATGTTTCAACCGGGAGTCAAACACTTACCACGTACCAAGTCTTACCACGTCCCTCCCTGTGCTCAAGTAACACACTTAAGGACATTCTTAAAGTATTTATAAGTCCACTTGGAGGACAAGAACATCTGTCCGCTTCAATAAGTTCAAAGATAAGCTCACAAAACGGCTTCACATAATTGACGTTTGTGTATTTGAATATCCATATCGTAGTAAGCATAGTATAGTAAGCCTGTATTGACCTGTGTTTGTTTTATCAATTCATCCAATTGCTTTTGTCTTACAGGGACGCTGCATCAACTTCACCAGAGTGCAGCATCGATAGAGAGACACAGACAGGACAATAGGAGAGAGAGAGAGAGAGAGAAAGAGAGACATACAGGAAGATACACAGAGAGAGAGAGAGAGGAAATTTGAATAACTTGTCTGGAAAATAAAGAGAGGGGAAAGAAAAGACTCACACACGCACGCACGCACACACACACACACACACACACGCACGCACACACGTCCACACACACACATGCATGCACGCACACACACACACTGTTCAACATTTAATGCGCTGCATTAAAGATTCTGATCATTTGCCATGAATAAAGCTGTTGGAGGCTTAGGCACACGCACACGCACACACACACACACACACACAGCTTTATATAACGGTCCTGTTCAAAATGACCATGTGCCTCCAGATATAGACGATATCTGTGTGTCTGGTTGTGTGTGAATATGTGTTTTTCGTCTGTTCGGACACTACATTGGTCTTGAGTCTCAAACAAACAAGACTATTTGTTTGTTGACTGGTCCTGGTTCAAATCATGCGTCCCGAACGATTTGTCTTGTGGAGTTAACCTTTTGAAAGCTAATACAAACTAAAGTATAAACCCCAGAGGAACTTTATTTTTTTAATCTGACGAGGAATGTTTCTTTTTCTGAAATGTGCACACTAAAAGTGCCGTTATTGTGTGACTTCAAAAGTTATATACAGTGCGTTTAATTTGTCGTTAATCTCTGGTATAATCTCTGTGGTCTGTCCCTGGTTTTAAATGTGTCGAGTTGTAAACTTGGGTTGTAGACCACTGTGTCAGGAATGTGATCGATTCATTTCCAGCTATTTGGCCCCCTCTACTGGCAGTTTACTGCTATTACTGCAATCTATCAATGTCATTGATAGATTTACCAAGATCTATTTTTAAACTGGTGCAGCCAATATGCCTAGGTTCATGCACAGATTCAATACTAACGTTTTGTACATTGTTTTGACAGTGTTTTAATAAAATTTACAATATCTGTATTCTAGAGTCGTTCTTGCATCAATAATAGTCCTAAGAGTAAGAATGTATGGTTTCTGGTATTTATGGTGATGATGGCATTTACTATAATAATAATAATAACAACAATAATAATAACAATACTACTACTACTACTACTACTAATAATAATAATAATAATAGGCCTGCTATTAGTATTATAGTATTATATTATATTAGTATTATAATATCTATCGAAATTATATCTATTGTTTTGGATGTTTATTTTAAACATTGATTGTTCAAATATTTCGTGTTTTTTTATATAAATACTTATAACTTTTGCCTTGAAATTAAAATCGTCGCCCAAGCACAACTCTGGAGTTTCAAAGGAAGACCAAATATAGCTTCCGTAAGTAACCATACGAAATTGACAAGTACACAATAGAATACGTTGTTTTGGGTTGGGTTTTTTTACACAATCATTCAGATGTTTCGTGAATTAAACCACATTTATTTATATTCCCACGGCCCGCGTACAAGATGAGCGTGTCAAATGACAGTACATTGTGTTCTTTTTATTTATTTATTTGTTTCAGGAAATTGCGGAGGGACCTGCTTTACGGGCAACTGGAGCGCGTTGTGTTGTGAACTGGCCGGACTGCATCGCCCTACACCGTTGAGTGTTGTATTCTCACCCTACAGCGTGTGATCGTCGTGTACGTGCAGCCATCTCGATGTGTATTAACAATCCGGACGAACACATCGACCACCAGACAACAAGAAATGGTATGGGGGGTTTCAATCGATTATTTCCTGTCACGTTGGCGCTGCCACTAGCGGGGGTCCACCGTAAACAGGCATAACACAACGCAACGAGCCCTTTTCTGTGTTTATTTAACATGCATGTGGGGCCTGCATGTGAATTTATATCGCTTTGCATGGCAGATGCGTTGCATGTTAAGTCCCCGGTGCAGTGTTTGCAGCGTCCGCGGTGCAGTGTGTGCAGTGTCCCACTTCTCAGGTTTCAGTGGTCATTGAAAGGACTCATTTGGTTAAGAAAACGACACAACACGCACATAATGGAGCCTACTATCATTTACGATTCATTGATAACGGTCTAATCGCTGTAGGGCAGTTGTAGGCCCGCGTCCTACCCGCACCTCACATATAATCATAACAATCGCCAGTCCGACTGGTTTCTAGACTGTGGATTATGTTGAACTGGGACAAAGTGAATTCAGATGTTAATCCCATAACAACCGCGTTGTGTTCCCGTCGCCCCAGCTTGTGTCCCGTAGCTAAAGTTGGGTTTTTGCGCATAAAAGCGGCGAGCGGAGCGCACCATGTTGCTGAAAGTGCCGCAGCAGAAAACGGCGAGGAGCGGTGGGTACACGGAGCTGGGCAGCTACTACCACTGGCCCGTTCTCCTCCCGCAAAGAATCCGGCTGTACACGTACGAGCAGATCCCCCAGTTCCTGAAGGAGAACCCCTTCATCACCGATGGATACCGGGCACACCTCCCCTCCAAACTCTGCCTCAAGAGGTAGGCTAAGACTTTGCATGCATAGGAGGCCCTCTGTTATGCAAGAGCTGGTTATGTGTGTGGAAGTAATAGACACATGTTGTGGGCTTAGAAGTGTCGGCGTTCACATGCGTCCAGTCCAGGGTTTATTAAGATGTTAGAAAATTACCTAAATAAAATGTAATCTATTAAATAACGTTTTTTTTTCACATATTCAGTACATTTACTTGCACACCCATTGACAGATGCACACATCCTAATCTGGTTGAGGCAACCAGTTGGATTCTTTAATTGTCATTTTTAAACAACCATAGTCATAGACAAATATATATACATTACAGATTCATTATGTTTGGGCTGCTACACTAATAAGTGATCTCAGTTGGATTCATGTACTGTCATGTAAACACCATAGGTTAGTTAAAGCTAGTTTTTCTTCTTCTACTTCTTCTTCTTGTTCTTCTCTAGTATCTTCATGCTGTCCAACGAGACGGTGAACATCTGGAGCCACCTGCTGGGCTTCCTCCTATTCTTCACCCTGGGGGTCCACGACCTCACCTCCGTTCTCCCCTCGGCAGACGCCAGTCACGAGGACTACCTCATCTATGCCGTGGGACTCTTCTGCTTCCAAGTATGTGTGTGTGTGTGTGTGTGTCTGTGTTTGTGTTTGTTCATGTGTGCGTGTGTGTGTCTAAGTGTGTGTGTGTGTCTCTAAGTGTGTGTAAGAAAGTTATGATTCCCTAACCCCTTAATGACATCTGAATTCACTGTCATCAAATTCAAGTCACTTTGGATAAAAGCTGTAAAACCGGTTGTGATGTTAAGGACTTAGACTAAAGATGATGTGTTTGACTTCACAACAGTGGTAAAGTTAACAGTAAAAAAATATATATATCATGATGAACTTAATGATTGTTGTGTGGTGTATTATTTACACTATGTATTGGTATTCACTGCATTAGTTTAACAGACACGAGAGGATTCGTGTGTGTAACGCATACAAACACACACACACACACACACACGCACACCTCTTCCCTCTAAGGCTGGTAAGATGTTAGCCTCAGCACGGCTGCTAAGCTGTTAGCCTTAGCATGTCCGTTGTAACCCATGTAAACTGTACTGCGATACTCCGTTAGCATTGATGGATATATGTGTAGCAGTGATGGTGTAGAACGTGTGTTCTGTGTGAATCCCCTGTATTGTGTAAACATCTATATTGGTAGACCTTCGTTTTTATTGTCCAAGTTATTTAAGCTATAATGGATGTTTATTTTCAATGCATACATTTAAAAAAAAATGTATTTCCTTGGCTGGGAGTTGGGCAGTTTCTTATTGTTTACTATTTCTTAGCCCTAATGTATTAGTAGGCTACTATCTCTTACTGTTTTTACTGTCTCAGTCTTTTTTTTATTATGTAAAGCACTTTGTAACTAATTTTAAAAGTTATATAATTGTTATTACTACTATATGAGACCACAGCTGAGAGATTGGTGTGTTTGTTTATGTGTGCAACGTTAAACCCTGTCCCGCTGCTCTAGATGTTTGTGTCTGTGTGTAACGTTAAACCCTGTCCCCCTGCTCTAGGTGTGTGTGTGTGTGTGTGTCTATGTGCGTAACGTTAAACCCCGTTCCCCTACTCCAGGTGTATGTGTGTGTCTATGTGCGTAACGTTAAACCCCGTCCCCCTGCTCCAGGTGTGTGTGTGTGTGTGTGTGTCTATGTGTGTAACGTTAAACCCCGTCCCCCTGCTCTAGGTGTGTATGCTGTGTTCCGTGGGCTACCACCTGTTCTCGTGTCACCGCTCTGAGAGCACGTGCCGTCGCTGGCTGGCCCTCGACTACGCAGGGATCTCCGTAGGAATTCTAGGCTGCTATGTCCCGGGGATATACTACGCCTTCTTCTGCAATACCGTGAGCGTGTTTGATACGTTGTACTAGGGATGGGACCTCACAATGCAGTGTTACAACGATTGTGCCGATATGTATTGCAATTCTGTAAATATTACAATACGATATTACGTTTTTGTGCAATTTAATATTTATGGTTTAACGTATTGGTATAACGTTGGGGTTCAGGTTCTACGGGTCTGTCGGTGTCCACTATTGTTCTTTCAATGAACGTGGTGAAACAGAACAGAACAGAACATAGTTGATGTGAATTGTGAGTGTGTTACGTCATAGTGCCCTCTGTAGGACGGCACCATTAATTAGCTTCCACTAAGACTACGTTGACATTCTCTCTTACTTTTTGTTCTCTCTAGTTCTGGCGGCAGCTCTACCTGGTGATGATCCTCTCTATGATCCTGGCTGTGTTCTGCGCCCAGGTGCACCCCCGTTACCTTAGCAACGACTGGCGGCAGCTACGCACGGCCATCTTCTGTGCGGTGGCTGGCTGCAGCATCGTGCCCGCCTGCCACTGGGTGTGGCTCAATGGAGGGCTGCGCACAGACGCCGTGGAGGTAACACCTGGTTTCCCTCCTGTTGTAGCAGGTTTTGTTTAAAGGGCCCCCTGTGTGAGGGGCAATTAGTCATGTGACATCAGAAGTAGGAGAGTCTGCCCAGATGTATAATAGATATAATAGATGTGTGTATACGTTATGTGTATATAATGTGTTTATTATGCGTGTGTGTGTGTGTGTGTGTACATTATGTGCTTGTTTAATACATGTGCTCATTACGTGTGTACATTATGTGTGTTTATGACGTGAATATATTGTGTTTGTTTAATCCATGTGTGTTTATGACGTGTGTAGCTGTTCCTGCCTCGTATCATGGTGATGTACCTGATCGCTGGTGCAGCATTCCTCTTCTATGTCACCAAGGTCCCCGAGAGATACTTCCCAGGTAGGAACCCCATACTGTCAGACCTCCGGCCGTCTGGTTAGATTATATCATCCTATAGATTAACCCCATGTTATATCATTTATAGATTAACCCCAGTTTATATATCTTATAGATTAACATCAGGTTATATCGTCCCATAGTAATATTCCAGATGTCATTGAACCTGGTACTGTATGTTCTATTTATTCTCCAGATCATATTATAATTAATAGGTTAACTCCAGATTATGTAATCCTATATAATAAATTGGTACTGTATGTTCTTCATGTTCCCTATAGGTTGTAGACCTATATGTTAACCCCATATTATATAATCTATAGTTTAACTATATGTTCTCTATGTTCTCCAGATCATATTATAATCTCTAGGTAACTATGTTCTCCATGCGTTCCCCAGGCCAGATTATATAATCTCCAGTTTAACCCAGTATTGACTGCATGTTCTCCGTTCCATCCCCAGGCCAGATGAACTACGTGGGGGCCAGCCACCAGGTGTGGCACGTCCTAGTGGTCCTAATGTTCTACTGGTGGCACCAGACGGCCGTCTACATCATGCGCTTCAGACACAGCCAGCCCTGCCCTGCCCGCGCTAGTTCCACCCACTAGCCCGTGGCCAATGGACTTTTACATAGGAGGAGGTTAGCATTGGTGAGCTAGCACACAGGAATTTGCCCAACAACAACAACAACAACTTTATAGCCGGGGCAGCTAATTGGCTGCTAACGGTTTGCAGAGGTAAAGACTTCCACCCCAGGTTCCCATAACAAGTTTTATTAGCTGATTGGCTGCTAACTGTTTGCGGAGGTAAACAATCCTACCGCAGGTTCCCGTGGAGAATTTTAGGACGTTTTCGTTACGCGACGAGGCTACACGACTTTGGTTAGGGTTAGGCTACTAAGGGCTAACTGCTAACTATGCCTTTTAAATGTGTTAAACAGTTAGCGACCGTCCAACTAGTGGTTGGTTTCTGAATTGCTGTTAGCCCTTGGTAGACATTTCGCTCTGAGGCCAATGGCTCTTAAAGGGCTCCTATGTTTACCACCAGGTGTGTAAGGCATTTGTGATGTCACTACCCTATAGTGACATCACTAGAGGGAGTGTCCTAGATGTATGACAAATCAGCCTAGATCAGTACCATTTGGTACATTTCACTGGGTAGGCTGGTAGGGTTGATCTATCCATCATACACTCCCACTTGTGTAGGTTTTGTAAAGATTGCATCACACCAGGTGGTAAAATAAGAGGCCCTTTATACAATACAAGACACAATAAGAGAATCGTTGAATCCTCAACCCCATCCTACTCCCTAAAATAAGTTCTACTAGCATGGTTCTGAAGGAGTGTAGTACATGTATTTATCGTATATATATTCACAGGGAACGGCATCATAACCTCTGCTACCTGACCAACGACTCAAGGCCAGTTATCTTATTAGGAGAGGGATTTGCTATATGATTGACTATATGTGGTTATGAAGGCTCCTGTTAGCATAATGGGTCTCCACACTTTTCTAGTTTTTAGAGAAACGGCCACGGTTGTTTTCTATCGATCAATCATTCAATCAAGCGATCAATCAATGAAATGATTATCTAGGCATGACTTATTGAACTATGTGTGTGTTGATTTTGAGTATACTGAATGCTTACACTGTATGAACAATGTTTTTGTTTTGGATTAGTTTTCAGTCTGAAGTGCGTACACAATGACCGAGAATGTTTTAAAGACTTTGGAAATGAACACCGTCACTGAACTGCCCATTCCAGATGATGCAGTATAATGTATTTATTATAAATATGAGGCCAGTTTTTATGTTACCACCATGACTGACGTTGATTAGCCATTTCAAAATCCCCTGTAGTGACATCACAAGTGGGAGTGTCCAAGTTTCAAGCACTTATAATTGCTAGGTCAATAGAACAAGTTTCATGCACTTATAATTGCTAGGTTAATAGAACAAGTTTCAAGCACTCATAATTGCTAGGTTGCGCCCTGGCTGGTAAAGATAGGATAAGGACTATCTTGCTTGTGATGTCACTAGAGGGTACATTTTGAAATGGCTCCTAATGGCTAATCAACATCGACACGTTGTGTTGCTCCCCTGAGAGCAACACAGTGTGGCGATCACAAGCCCAGGTGGAGCAAAGTGTTGAACAAGCCAAACTTTTACTCTGAAATAGGACAGGAAGGAGGTCACAGCCTACTTGGTGTGTTTTTACGATGTTCTGTGTCGTCCAGACACCATGCTGGAGGTAATGTTACGAGGGGGTGGTTTATAATTAACCAACAGCACACACACACACACCACTCTTCTTGGTGTTCACAAGGTTGTAGTGGTGGTGCTGGGAACACTGCTATGTTGTGGGGGGGGGGTTTCAAGTTCTAATGGTGCAATCGTAGTAATACAAGCATACTTGCATTACTACCATAGCGATACATGTATTAGTGTATTTGTGTGTAAGGTTTGCCTTGTTTGACTTCATGTTTCAGCCGAGTAGAGTAAAAAAACTGAATCTGACTTGCACATGCTGGATCTGAACAATGAAATGTGCGCTAACCGCTAACAGTTTTCCCAAGAGCCAATGAGAACAAGTGAATGCTATCCTTACTGTGACACGCTGTGGCCCGGAGGCCAGTGATTGGTCAGATTAATGTTAATCAAACAAGCAATGGAAAAGGGCCCAGCATGTTGTTGGAGAATGTGGTTTGTTTTCTGGTGCCAAGAAGCTCCGGTTTATGTCGTGTTACCTTCTTTTAATGGTTGTTTGTTTCAAACATTGCCTTGAGATGTTGGGCTTTCGTTTTATGGACTTAAAAGACCTTCGATGGTACTGTGTGTGTGTCTGTGTGTGTGTTTGGAACACACACGACCAGTGTATGTTTTTCCACATGATTACCAAATGTGTTATATTTGTTTTTGTTTGGTTGCTCTGTAAAATATATTTTAATATTTGGATTGATTGAATAAAAAAAAGAGGAAATCTGTAAAGACGCTTGTGACTTTATTTGGGGAGCAGCAGTTAGCTCGCCGCCGTTGGGCCATGTTTCCGGAACCATTCCGTTGCAGTCCATCAGCCTTTTGGTAGCCGACCTGGCTACCTGGACCCGGCTACCCCGGTGGCTCGGCTGTATGACGTGTACGCAAGCCTGTGAATCAATAACTACTATAAATAACTACTGCAGAGACAAGCCTAGTGTTGAGCACCCCACTCCTACCCAGAGTCCTCAGCTGTATTCTCAGCTGGTAGTACACTATATGCATGAGCCATTTATTTCGTTAAGTTTATGTGTGTAAGATGTTTTTCCAAAGATTCAACATGGCGGCGCTCCTGTTTGACACCTGACACACTCTACAGTCTTTTACACACCTGTTCACTCATTCACACAAATGAAGTCTTTCACCATTCATGCACGTCACTGCTTTAGTCTGAATTTAGGGTCATGTGGACTAGATTTCCAGACTAAAGGTCATTACGTTTAATGGTTAAAGTGTTTGGAGGTTGATTCGTACACACGGAGAGGAAAAGATGATAATTATTGAAAAATACAAACAACCCATTTATTTGGTTTCGATTTGTACAAAATTGTGTTTGCAAATATCAAAATCACAATATTGAGACAATTAGAAAAATAATATTCTGAAATATGAGGCCAATTAAAGCAATTGGGCAAACAACCTCAACACATTTAGACGATTGCAGTATAAATATAGTAGTTAGTGACTGTAGCTGCTATTTCATAAAATTGGAGTGCTTCTTAAGTTGGCCTACATTTATATTTACATTTACATTTAGAGCATTTGGCAGGCGCTTTTATCCAAAGCGACTTACAAAAAGGCACCTACAATGGGCCTTATTCACCTGGCAGCCATCTTGGTTCCATCTTGGTTCACTTTCATTACCCGAGCTCATTATCTCTCCATCAAATGATGACTTCATTCAAGATTTCATATGAACCATTTGAAATACAATATATTGAGGAAAAAGCTATGTATAGCACCACCCTCAGCATGTCATCTATTCATGGGTTTATTCATTCATTCAATCATTAGAACCTCATGGAATGTGGCGACAATCATAACATCATGTAGTAATCATCATGAATCAAGTATCAAGTGTTAAGGCTTAGGGGTAAATTAACATAAGACCCATGTTGACCGTAGTTTCCCTATCAGTAGCACGTGAACAGACAAGTGGACAATGTATTGGAGTATACATTTTCCTACAAAATACTTTGTAGGAAATGTACATAAAAAAATGGGACAGCTGAGCTGCTCCAGCGTCATTAAAGTCAACGTCGACTGTTGATGATCTGACCAATCACAACCTCAAGATTTCACTCACATGTCTTAAATGTCTGGTGATGTGTTTGAGCAAATCAAAGAATCTCAAACACTTCCTGTTAGGATACACTGATGTATCCTTGCTCCCCAAGCTTCTTGTCGAGCGTTCGACAATTGCAACAGCAGGTACAATGGAGGTAGAGGGAAAAAAAACAACATTTAGCAGAAAGTGCAAAATGAATGGCGATAAGCAACCTTCTTCTCCTCTGGACTCTCCTTCCGTCTCGTCTAAACCTGCGAGTCGTTGGTTGTGCGTCCTGCTGCCGCCGCCCTGCTGTTGGCAGCGAGTACTGCAGCATGGACCGTGTAGAATAGCCGGAGGCCCATGTCTCGGTCCTTCTCCCCGAAGAATGCCCCCCGGCGCAGGGCGTCGATGACGGGCGTGTTGCAGCCGGCCAGCAGCACGCCCACCCCCAGCTCACCATAGTCCTTGACCAGCCCAGCAAAGGTGCCCATTCCAGCCGAGTCGATGAAGGGGATGGCGGAACAGTCCAGAACGATGGTGTGGAACTCCAGCTCACTCCGGACTAGTTCCTCACAGAGTGCGCCGTTCTTGTGGTTCTCTGGGTCATCCTTCGACGGCTGCTGGGCTGCCAGGAGTTTGGCGGCCTTCTTCTCTGCCTTCCTCCTGCGGGTCATCTCCAGGAAGGGGTCCACACCGACGGTCTCGTACAGTGTCCTGAGGAAGCTGTCCTTGTTGGCGTAGTAGAGTGGCGCCTGGAAGCGGAAGACATGGACGCCGACGGGCGCGGTCAGGTTCTCGTAGTCCTCCAGGTCCTCGTAAAGATCGGAGTCCTCGGAGTGACCCAGCAGAGAGACCTCACGGGACAGGAGCAACAGACAGCTGTGTGAACTATCAACCACATACAAAATACATGCAGTGTACACCAGGGCTACTTAAATTTTCATCTTAGGACCCAAAAGACAATTTCAGTGTGTATGTGGGACCCAATGCACACAACACTGACCACACCTGAATTGGTGATCCTTTAGCTACAGGGGTTCTGTATATTGTCAGGCCACGACCCACCTCTAAGTGGCTCGCAGAAAGGGAGGGAGGGATACAATGGGGACAGAAGAAGAGAAGAAAGAAAGATAAAGGAGGGAAAGAAAGAAAGAAATAAAGAGAAGACAGAGGAAAAGAAACACACCAAACCAACCTTGGGGTTCTGCATGACGAAGACGACACAGAGCATGGAGAAGACCACGCCCACCAGCAGGCCGATCTCCACGCTGATGAGTGCCGTGGCGGCCATGGCAACCAGCCAGACCACGGCATCAGCCCGGCTCACGCGCCACTTGGCGGGAAGGTCGCGGAACTTCCGCAGCGCCCCCCGTAGGCTGACGATGATGATGCAGGCGAGAACACACTTCTGGAGGGAGTAGAAGAACGGAGCGAAGAAGAGGAGCACCAGGAGGACCACCAGGGCACTGACCAGGCTGGACACCTGAGGACCAACAGTATTATATATTATACCAGGACACTGACCAGGCTGGACACCTGAGGACCAACAGTATTATATATTATACCAGGACACTGACCAGGCTGGACACCTGAGGACCAACAGTATTATATTTATTATACCAGGAGACTGACCAGGCTGGACACCTGAGGACCAACAGTATTATATATTATACCAGGAGACTGACCAGGCTGGACACCTGAGGATCAACAGTATTATATATTATACCAGGAGACTGACCAGGCTGGACACCTGAGGACCAACAGTATTATACTGTATATTATACCAGGAGACTGACCAGGCTGGACACCTGAGGACCAACAGTATTATACTGTATATTATACCAGGAGACTGACCAGGCTGGACACCTGAGGACCAATAGTATTATATTACATTAGTGAATCCCTCCATTACATCTGAGAGCCACAGATTTCTTTAAAATCTATAAAATCTTGAATATCTATTAAGAAATACTTACAATGAAGTCAATATCATACAAAATAAACAATTACATCAAAAAAATAAATAAATGTTCTATAGTTATTGTTATTACCTGTGTCTGACAGCCGGTGGAGTCCTTCACCATGGTTTTGGCCAGTGCAGCACTGGTGGTGAAGCAGTGGAAGAAGGAGGGGATGATGTTACAGCAGCCGATGGCCACCATCTCCTGGTTGGGACGCACAGTGTAGCCGTTCTTCTTGGCAAACATCTCCGACAGCGACACGGTGAAGGCAAAACTAAAGCAAAATGACAGCCAGGCGTTACTTTACTGAAACGGTGAAGCGAGTCATTACAAGCCATTTAGAGATGTAGTAAATAAGTAATCTGTGACATCACAAGTGGGTTGTTGATGTGCGTGTATGGATGGATGGATGAACTCCCCGGTCACCTCCCTGGTGGACTGTACCAACTGGTAGTCTGGAATACATTTTTACTATAGCTTATATGGTGGTAAAATAAGGGCCCTTTAACTGAATAGCATGCACTATACCTGATGACAGCCAGGGGGATGGCGTCCAGAGCCACGCGGGTCATCAGCCCCACACTGGGTACCTTGGGGGGAATGAACCCTGTGGGGATGTGACCAGAGACACTGGAGCCATAAAGAGAGTTCAGGTTCCCAAAGTGGCTGGCCAGGGTGGCTCCGGCCACCACCACTAACTCGGTAGGCAGGGGGATCTTCAGACGGCTCTTGTAGCGTTCCTGGATTTCCTTTCCCGCCA
>OMKP01057265.1:0-16055 GCA_900302375.1 Bathygadus melanobranchus | reverse complement strand
AGACAACAGTGGCTTAGAATCGTCAATGAAACGAGTTTTGCAAGAACTCCATCTTTCACCTTTATGCTAATTTCCAAGTTGGGAACACGTAGAAGACAATGGGAGTAACAAAACCACTGTAGTGTGAGTATAGCCACTTCCTCTCCTGTGTGCTTTCACACGACTATAAAATATAAATGGAGGCATTGTGATTTGGAATAAAAAAGCCTCCAGCCTACCAGAACACGTATAACGCTCACTATGACTGCTGACCTGGCCAGCTGTCCAGCCCTCATTACCATAGAGCAGTAGAACATATGAAAAGGTTAATTTTAATCAGGTGAAAATCCTCATGGCGATGTTGCCCACGCCTGCCAAGAAAGGAACACCAAACCAAACCAACCCCTCACCTTCATTCATCATAATACCAATCCAATCCTCTTTCACTTTATTTCACTTTTGGCCCCCAAAAGGCCGCTGAAGAATACCGCTCAATATTTTTCTATGCCATGTCTCATTGTACACCATTTCCACTTTTAATTACCGCTAATTTAACTAGCGTGCTTAATGACGTCTCCCGCTCTCCCCGGGTTGCTCGTGGCTGGTGGGATGGTGGGAGCGGTGGTGTTGATGTCATGGTTACAGGGGAAGAGAGGGCCTCACTCACCCCAAGGGCCTGACAGCTTTTCATCAGTTTTGCCTCATTGGATTTAAGGTTGGGGTTTTTTTTTTAGGTGCTGCAGGAAACGGTTGAGATGGGACTGCCACAAATGGCCTGAAACTAATGTGGCCCCTCTCACCCACCACATTTACAGCACTCTTTAAATGGTTTCTATTTTATACAGTCGTGGACGGTGGCTGTCCCTCTCCCGTTCCTTCTCCGCCTCTATCCCCCACATACCTCCTGCTCTCTCCAGCTCTCTCTTCCATCTGTCTCACTATCTTTTTTAACTGGAGTTCATTTCCAGCCTCCTCCATGTTCAGTGGTCTTACATCTGTCGACTGAGATGAATTATTTGACAGCGAGCGCTCGGAAGCATATTGCGTTTGAGCACAATGGTGAATCAGCGTCGTCAAAGCTTTGTCAATGGTAATTCCTCACCAGCGTGGAACACACACACGGCCCGCACTGGGAGGGGTGTGTGCTCATGCCTGTGTGTCTTTGTGTGCTTGGGTGTGTGTGCGTGCGTGCGTGTGTGCGTGCGTGTGCATGCGTGTGTGTGCGTGCGTGCATGCATGCCTGTGTGTGCGTGCGTGTGCGTGCGTGCGTGCATGCGTGTGTGTGCGTAGTCTAGCAGCAGCTCCCACATTGATGTTTCCTTGCCGTGGGGAACTTTGTTTGAAAACTCCGACATGTCCTGGATAACAAAGGTTCCACTCCACTCTGGCAGAATGACAAAGGCCAGTGGTAAACCAGCAAGTCCTCCCACAAACTGCTATGCAGGTCTGCCAACACACACGTCAGCTGGAACTGGGTCATCTTCTCTGGGGTTAATTGCTCTTTTCATACCACAACATACCACAGGTAAAAGGCGGGAAAACGAGAGGCAGGAGACGGTGTTGCCATGGCGAGGGTGGCGGAAGTGTTGGGGAAGCAAAACTTTAAGGGATGTACTCGGCCACTTCTGTGACAGGCAAGACGAGGCACTAAATCCCCACTGTTTCTCTCCCAGGCCGGCCTGTCAGAAGTGAAGTGTTGTGCTGCGTGGAGGACTGGGGGACGGCACATTACATGGTGGTGTGTGTGGGTGTGTGAGTGTGTGTGTATTTGTGTGTGTGTATGTGTGTGTGCGGACACCCTGAGTCACGTCAGAGGCTCACAGCTAGGGCTAAGGGCTGCCACACACACACACACCTGTGCAGATAAAGACACACACACACACACACACACACACACACACACGCACAACGGGCATACGCGAGCATACAAACGCGGGCATACAAACATACACACAAATATAACCTTACACATGCACACACACACACACACACACGCACACACACACACGCACATACACACACATATATACAACCAGACACATACGCAAACACACACACACACACACACACACTAAAGGGAGCCCTGGGGTTTAACAAGGCCACCATGGGACGGCTGGAAGCCCACCTCTGACCGGCTGCAGACCCTGCTGTTGCATGCGTCTCCCCCAGGAGGAGTGCTCTGCCCTCTGCCTGACAGGCTGGGGAGAGGAGCTTCCTGTAATCTATAGCCTGGTTTTACAAATGAGTGTTAGGGACGCACAGGGTATGTCCTTGTGCATGTTTGGATGCTTGTATCTGTGTGCGTGTGTGCGCGTGTATGTGTGTTTGTGTATTTTTGTAACTTTGTCGAGGTCAAATTAAATAATGAATAGAACACATAGTGGCCTGTTTTTACATGCTGTGGTGCTAAATACACTCTGGCAGAGGTTGCGTTCATAGACACTGAAGTGAGAGGGGACTGCCACATGTTGAACACGTAGACAACCAAATCAACGCTGGAGTACATGACAATATGGTATGAAATGCTTGTATGGTGTACCGGCTGAAGGCATGGTTGGTATGGAGGCAGGAGGCCGGACCATGCTTCCATCCTCCTGCCTCCGGCTACAGCCCCACAGCCACTGTGTCCTCTACAGTGATCCTAACAAATCATGTTTTTCTTCCCTGGCGCTCTGTCATGCCGCCCTGCGTGCGCAGACTTATAAAGAGCTTCCAATCTCAGAACCGGAATCTCAGAGCAATAGCAAAACATTTGTTGAAAAGATGCCCTTAAGTAAAGGACTTTGTATGTATAACGGTGTCATACATGTATAACGGCACATGTTTGAATCTGTCACTCACCCTGACAAGCATCTGGGGGAACGGCCCTCGGGAATTTTCGGGCACGTTGATTGGTGGAATGACCCAGTCTCTCTTCTGTCGTCGCAGCCCGTTGGAGGAGGAGCTCCTCAGATGCTTCCGGGGGAACTTGATGAGTCTGGGCTGAGAGTCCCACGCTCTTGACAGCATCTCTTCAATGCCGACCTGAAACAAACCAACCCGCACACATCAGCTGCTGCTGTATGTGGGAGAGGAGGAGATGGGGCGTGCCCTCATTTCCACAACGCTACATTTCCAACGACAGCCCGGAAGACAGCGAGAATAAAAATGCATAAAATGACGATCCATCTGCTGGAATTTGAACGCTCCCACAATGAAACCTATTCCTCCAGAATGACAGACGGGCCCGGAGAAATACACTCAGAGGAGGAAAACAACAGTTGTTGAATGATGAGACTCCCCCCTGTCTGTAAATAACACCCCAGCCTGCCCCACACCCTGGCTCCAGTCTGGAAACTAAAGCAAAAACATGCTCAAAGGCTCCATGAACAGGGAAACATATGGTGGGCTTGGATCTTCTACATAGCTTCTTTAGGCTGACTGCATGGCCCCAAACCCCACTCCCGCTCTGATACATCCACAACATTACACCACCACCACCACCACCACCACCACCAGCTGATTACGGGGGTGTCTGCGGCTGGCTACGTGAGGCAGGTAGTCGAGGCAGGGGATATGAAGGCCTGGGTTGGTCTTCAGATTAGTCCAAACAGCAGGTGGTTGGAGCTGGCGGTGGATTTTGTCTATCAAAGGCAGCTGCATTTCAGATTTTCGGGGAAAACGTTTCGAAGAGCTGGAAGTTAAAGTGGATTCATCTGCACCCCCTGGTAGACGCCAAGGATTTCCCGCCAACAGTTTTCATGGTTATTTAAGCGAAATATACTATAATATACTATATATTTCTACCACGGTGGGTTTTCAGAGATAAATGTACACACATTATGTTCAGTAGCATTTGAGCTATGATGATGCCAACATGCTGGAAACCATTACCAACACAAGTACAAAAAAAAAAGGTTTTCTCTATATCTAATTTTAGGATAATTCACACATGGGAGTTGCGACACAAACAAAATGATTTTTGTTAATTCTTGTCCCTGTTTGTTTTGTCAGTTTGCCTGACAGATGAAACAGTAAATTAGTGTGGTTTTTAATGACTCTGTTAGTTGTTAACGTGCTTCTGTTCATGTCAACTGTACGCAATGCAACATTGTGTAGAAAAAACATGACTTATTTTTGTTAGCAGGATTCACTGGCCCCAGCCCACTGCACCAAAACACTTGTGTACACAAACACAGCGGCCTCGCAAAACACACCGGGGTCCGGACGGAGCCGTGAATTAAACCTCTTTCCACCAATGTGAACCTAGTTCTGGTTCTGGGCCGGTGCTAGTGCCGGTTCGCATTTGGTTCAACGTGCGAAGCTTCGAAGAACCGGTTTGCTTCTCCGCGGCCGAGAGCCTCGTAATTACGTCCCTGTATACGTCTCCACTTCCCCCGCAACGCCCCACCTTCAAGCACAGTTACGCATTGTTGTTGAGGCTGGATAAAATAGGTTTGTTTTGTTTGTGCCGGTCCGAGTAGGCGTCGTTTCCCGCGCGTTCGACCAGTTTTACAACAATGATCGCCCACCAGGAACGTCCTCAAAACTGAAATGTACAGTGGCATAGCGCTTCTGTGGTGGTGTATTTAAAACGAATCACACATCTCAATAGCTGCTTATGCAGTTTGAACGTTTTAAGTTTACGTTTTTTTAAGTTAGAAAGTTATTGGATATTCAACATTTATCCACACTCTAAATTATCGATGTGATGCAGCGAATGGATGGTCGACAGTCGCAGTGTTCAGGGAGAAGGCAGATCTCCCCACGGAGTTTGACCTAGGACTGCAACTTCAGCTCCAGATGTTGGGAGATGTCTTTAAAGAGACAGTACTCCTCACAGTACAAGAGGTGGCCTCAGGGCTGTCAAAACTCCATCTTCAAACCAGAGCTGTTTTTGGAGAAGCAGAGCAACTCAGCATGTCACAGCACCATTTGTACTGATCTTAAGGGTGTCGATGGTTGCACCCCACCTTCCCCAAGCAACTCACACATATCATCCCCACAGAACCACCCCCAACTTGAAACATGTTCCCTCGGCTACGGTTAATGCTGTTCTGGAACCGGTTCTTTTGCTGTCGAAATGTGAAGACCTGGCTCTGAACCGGGCCCTCAAAATGGCCGCCTGGTACCACCATTACTAAGAACAAACTAACATCGTTCCACCAAATCACAACTCTTCTCTGTCCTTACACCACAGTGGTGGAATGACCTCCTGACAGAGGTCATGACAGCAGAATCACTAATCAGCTTCCATAAGAGACTCACCGTAAGAGTCCACCTGGACTCTGAATAGCTTAAATATAAATGTAAATGTTGGGTCTGTGAGAACCATGTATAGCAGGGGTGTCGAATTAATTTGACGTTGTGGCGGGCCATAATAGACCAAATGCTACTTGTTCGGAACCAGACTATAAAAAAATACGTCTGATACTCTTGAAAATATAAAATAAATACTTCATACATTTCCCTGTGGGTATCGTAATGGTGGCAAATATTCTATTCTTTTTTAAGCGCTACTTGCTTTGCAGTGTGCCCACTGGGCCCGTTGGGTTTCCATTGACTTCAGTGAATAAATATGTATTCTTCTAAACATCTTGAAAAAATCTTTGTTCTGTATTAACTTTTCTTCTCGTTAACAAGGAAGTTAGCAGTTAGCAGTTTTTTTTAACTTGTTCTGGAATATTAGTTTGCCTAGTTGCCTAGTTTGGCATCTAGCGCCACCAAAGTTATTTGAATGAATATTTTATGAATTTGAAAAACCTGTTTTTTTTGCCTACTCTGATGTTGTTGTATGTCTATGTTAGCATTTTTGTTGACTTTTTCTCAAAACAATTTCACTGAAATGTTGGCCTACTGACCTGTTTTTGATAGTCGCAACAAAAAGTATTAAAATTAGTGTTTTTATGTTACATTTATAAAACTAATTAGATTTTATTCGCTCTATATTTAATTTGAACTTTATTGGCCGGGTTGAACCACCCCGCGGACGGCCAGTTTAGCACCCCTGATGTGCAGCCTGTGTGAGCGATACGGGCTGTCAACAAAGCCTGGTCAAACACGCTTATTTCATCCAGCTTTTGTTTGCACTCTTCACAGTTGATGGGATTTACCAGCAGACCGGCGCCGAGCCCTGCGGAGAGCCTGCGGACAGACACGGCGACTTGGATGGGCAATTACTGTTCCCTGGCTAGATGATGGATGGATGGTTTGTTATAATGAATGGACGGATGGATGGATGGATTTGATGATGGATGGATGAGGGATAGATGATGGATGGATGATTATAATGAAATGATGGATGGACAGATGGATGAATAAATAGATGATGGACGGATGGATAAAGGATGGATGGATGATTATAATGAAATGATGGATGTACTGAGAGCAACAAGCAGAAAGAAGGGGACGCCATTTTGAGCTCTACTCGTCCACAACGTTCACAGATACTAACAGAGGTTGGTGGGGAGTGTCTACTGGTGCGTTCCTGAGTGGCATCAGATGGGGTGTGTACATCTAACTGCATTGTTTCAGATGGAGAGTGGGTGTGCTAACAGACAAAAAGAAAAGTCTATACATGTATATACATATATAATAATATATAACACCATTAGATGACAGACTGGGTGACTGACTACAAAACTAAAACTATAAAACATGCATAGCAACCTACGGCAGACATCTCTGGCCGATTATATTGGACTGAATTAGGATGGGAAATAAACAAATATACACAGAACACACAAATATATAAACGACTATAAACCCTTCTGTGATCTACCTCGATGTTTACGCTCGGGCGAATGCATTGCCACCACAATGGGGTCCTTATCGGCCTGGGCCAGCCACAGGCGGAGGAGTGTCATAAATCGTCAGGCCCATTCGCCACTGTCAGACACTCGGGCTCTCTGATGAAGGCTCAGCGCTAATGACTTAGAAGCAAGGGTTGGCAAAGTGCCGTCTCGTCTGTTGCTAAACCAAGACAGCAGTACAGAGGAGGCCTCAGCATTCAGGGGGAGTTCCTTAGAGAAGTGGTGGCGGTGGTGGTGGTGATGGTGGTCGAGGGAGGTGGGGTTGGCAGAGTGGAGGTGGTGATGGACTTCAGAACAAAAAAAAGTGTGAAATCACTTTTCCAAAGCAACATGGCTCCTGAGGATCCGGCAGGGAGGACGGCGAGGGTCTTCCCATCTCCTTTGACCTGCGTATGCACACGTGCACGCTCGCTGCCAAGCACGTACGTGCGCGAAATGTCCTTGCCCATTCCCTGTTCACGTTTGACCGGATGTTGAAGTCTGTTTCTTTATCCCTGCTGTTTTTAGTCCCCACTACAAAGACGCTTCCATGTGTTTGTAGAGGAAACATTTAAGGCAAAATGTATGACCTTGATTACAACCACTGCAGAAACATGGTGAGCAACCTGAAGAGCAGGTAGGTAGACAACGTATTTTAATAATGGGGCTTAAATAGTATATCGCTTTCGATATACAACTCTCCTCAACTTTGATTGACACTTTTGATTTTCCACACCCTAATCACAGCAGTGGCATGTTACAACCACAGCCCTCCATTAACATCCTGCCTGCAGCCCCCTGCTGCTGGAGGTTCATCTAATCTGCCCCCAAACAGTTGAGTATGTCCTGGGAGACCTCTGGACAACTCAATGCAAGCTAAATAAATACAAACAATAACAATAAATCATTGAATTTCTAAAGCACTTGTCAGAACGCCCAAAGCGCTTTACATACTGAGTGTGTGTGTGTGTGTGTGTGTGTGTAGGTGGGGGGGTATGACACCTCATCCGGTAAAAACAAGCAGGAAGCCTCCTTCTGGCAGTCGAGTGGCGTCAGATTCAGTGGCCCAAAACTGTTGGTCATGGCGCTCAGCTGGGAGAGAAGGTAAGCTAGCGTAGCATGAAATCGACATAAAGGATTGGGAGATTCATCACAACACTGTGTGCGGTACGATGAATTCCTTTTCTGGCTACACTGGACATGTATCCTATACCACCAATGCTGCTGTCATTGAAAGATGATGAATAAAATAACAATATACTTCAGGTACTTCAACGAGATTGGTAAGATGAGGAGGGATATTTCTAGAATATAAGTGGGGAAATAATATGAATGCTAAATATGGAACTACAGTATCAGGAGCAAGGAGTCTTTTGTTTGCATATGACCAAATGGATCCACAATGAAAAGGCTATAGTCAGTGATAAGTGGGCCTCATTTAACGGAGCAAGGAGAAAACCAAGTTCACAATTTAGAAATAGAGACGTCAGCACTTCATCTGTAGCTCTGATGTCTGGCCAACGGAAAAAAAAAACCCCAAGAGAGGGCGACCAGAGAAATTTACTGCAATTTTTGCAGTCCAAAAATGCAGTCCATTTACCATTTTTCACTGGCTATATTTAAGGCCGCCATGCTGCCGCGTGAAACTGGTAGAAATATGTTTGCATCTTAAGATCCGCATATTTGAATTCAACGAGGAACCAACGCCGTTCATCAGGAGTAGCTCACAATGCGTGTCCACAGCACCAGAAAGACAGGAGAAAAACGGTGGTGTTCTCGCGACCACTAACTGTCACATCCAGGTGTATTCTAGTCCATCACTTTCCGAGAGCCCTTCCACCACCCAGAATTACACCGACCGGTTGATGATTAGCTAACCGCTGGACAAAGTGCTTTTTCTGTGTTTAGCTAACCACTGGCAGCGATACCGGGAGGCGGTAGTGATATTTTCAGTGCAGAGAGGGCTAGAAATGGGAGACAGAGCAGCACTAAGGCCATAGAGCAGGGGAGAGCCATGTGACTATTCGCTGTTGCCCGCACTTGTTTATCACGCCGGACGTGCGGCCATTCCTGCGGGAATGCCACTGCCCCAAATGTAACGTTAGCCCATTTCTCCACGCCGAGTGAAGGTATACCCGTCCTCCAGAAATACGCTGGCGGGTGAAAGGCGCCACCTGTTTTCACTATGAGCTGTCTTCGTAGTATGATTTCATACAAGCACGCTGTGATCGCTTGCTTAAAGATTCACATTCAAAATATGTGCGCTGTCTATAGAAACACTTTCACAAGGGATTGAAAACGTGAGACAAGAGCAAACAACGCGGATCTGGAAGCGCCAAACATATTGTTTCAAGTTTTGTGGTAAAGAAAAAACCATTAAAACAAACGCATTTCCCTTCCTTTTCAAACCTTATTCTTGAGACAGTGAATGACCATCTAATTAATGCAAATGAAATATTTGTCTTCATAGTGGTTAATTGGAATAAAGAGGAATAAAATACATTACATTGTGTTAAGCAATTTTTTAAAGAGACTTGAGACTTTCTATAGAGCACATTTCCATAATTTCAATTTCCATGGCAAAAAACATTTAATGGTATTATTCCAATTATTTATTACAACAATCCCACAGGGAAAAGTCACAATTTCCGACTACTAAGTCACCTGCGTGCTAGAACTCCAAAGCAAACCCATAACATCTAAGGCAACAGTTCCAGAAATTTCCGTTAAGGCCATTCCATTAAAAAATACGGAGTATCAATTTAAAACGTGTAACTGGTTTTCCAAATTTCTATCCGATTAGTACAAACAGATATTTCTTGTCTCAATTATTGAAATTCCCCCCCCCGGCTCCAGCAAGATGTAGCGAGTGCATAATTACACAGTGCAACCACATCACCTGGTTCTACGCCACCAGATGAAATGTGCGTTCCGCCCGAGCGGAACATTAGCTCAATCAATGTCAATTATTTCACGTTCTGCTATCATTGCGCCGCGAGGAGTGGGCAGCATTTTAATCCCTGCTCTCTGCACTTTGCTCAGCTACACGGCTCCTGTCTCCTGCCTCCTGTCATGACTGGAAGCACGGAGGAACAAGGAGCGCCGTGGCACTCGCCCGGGGAACAGGGAACAGAACAGAGGGAGCGGTAACAGGCTCGCACTAAAGAGCCGCCTGACTCTGAAGATGATGAGCGAGCAGCCATTTGTCTTCGCATTGTGTTAAGAGTTACCGCAGTAATTAGATGAGTGTGTTTTAGCAAAGAAAGCATACACATACTTCCCACTGTTAGTACAGCAGCATCTGGCAAAGACGAAAGGAAAACAGCGCGTTTCAAAAAACAAAACGCTGAAGGAACCCCTCGATGCGAGCACGCCACGGGGCATAGCGGGGTGTGGACCTCAAGCTCTGCAGATATACAACATGTTTAGCTCAGCGGACGTGAACCGCATGACGCTCGGCTGTCTGGCACCGCAACACTCCCGGACCACGTCAAAACGTGCCGCTGGAATCACCAAGATAACTCCCGAGAAGAGAACAGAGATACAAAATCGCATAGAAATATGCGCCTGTGTAAGATAGTGAAAGTACATGACGTTACTCGCGTTATGTTGTTTGTTTAGTCATTTTCATCTTTTTTGGGGCTTAATAGTTAATTAGACTGGAACTTTTCACAGCCCCAGCTCACTGAATATCATCATACCAGCTTGATGATAAAAACAACACATTTGAACAGCCATCAGCGTGGCTGCATGTACGGTGGCTCTAATACGCACATCATTTCAAACTGTAATCACTTTTTAATTACAGAAATAAATGTTCTTACATTATTTATGCAGTAGTGGAGAAGAAGAGGGTGTGCGCGTCTGACTAGTTTTTAAGTTGTTTTTTTTTCAAAGTTTTTTTTTGGGGGGGGGTTCAGTAACGAAGACGTTCTTGCGGGTTGAATTGCAGCTGCTTGCACAGCTGGTTGGCTGGTTGCATCACATGGTTAATCGAGACCTTTGGTGTGCGGACATGGATCAGATATGAGATGCCTGCCACTTCACTCTACAGGTTAACTGGGTCGGTTGCTTGCTCCTTAATGTCTACAAGAGAAGCATGTATATTCATGAACCCCAGTATGGGGGGAGGGGTTCTACCTCACAGGTTAAGACATAATCAGCGATGTTTATTATACACATGCTGGGACACATACTGAGACTTTTAGGACTTATAATGACTTATAATGACATTAGACATGGTATTATACAACTCTTGAACCCCATATTTTCATGATGTAATACTGTATCGTATATGTATGCATGCATCTCATATGTTTCCCGTGTTGTGTGTGTGTGTGTGTGTGCCAATTTAGGTCATAAACATGATTTAACCCAACACATGTTTCAGCATGCGAGTTCAAGACAGCTGATGGTCACATGACTGTAACTGCAACAGGTTTTAAATAATTAATGCCTAAATAAGGTCCGGGGCTAAATTATTCAAATGTGCCTGTACCCCCTTCCATCTGTGTGCATGCACGTGCATGTGTGTGTGTGTGTGTGCGTACGCGCGCCTGCCTGCATGCGCAGGTGTGTTACCTGCGTCAGGAGTATGGAGGGGGCGTGGCCGGCCATCGCCAGCTTCACGGTGGTCTCCCAGATCCGGGGGTCCCGGAGCCCCCGGGCCGTGACCATGAACTGGACGGGCTCCGAGAGGTTGGCCACCTCCTGCTCCACGTACACAGAGCCATCGGAACGCACGCTGAAGGCCGGGTCGCTGCTCACGAAGCCCACCTCCCGGTTGTGCAGGCAGTTGTCAAACTTCACTGTAACGGCAGAGAGAGAGAGAGAGAGAGAGAGAAAAGGATGAATATCTGCTGTGAATGACATCATCACCGCTATGAAGCGGTACAGTTCATGTTACAGGCACTATCCGTATTTGGTACATTGAGGGCAGGCGTTGAATGGCCACCTTACAGTAGTCTATGGCCAAAAGATATATTTTATATATATTCAACCCTTAATAACGTCTTAATGAAAGAAACCTGTCGGGACCTCTCATAATCCATATTTTTCCGCAACTGACCTGGAATGGTGGTGGGTCTGACCGGCATCCGACCACCACGAGCCACCTGGAGGCCGTTTGAGGAACTACACGCTATTCACCTCAACAAACATGTCACACGTGAGCAGGCAGGGGATGTATCTTGCTTAAGGATGCCTACAGGTAGACTGTGGACTGGAAGGTAAACGTCCTAGAGCAAGCATCCTCAAAGTCCGGACTCGGAAAAGTCGACAGTGAAATGGATTGCAAAATATGCATTCATCCTCCCTCCAACGAGCACCAAACCGATGTGCTTAATATGCCAAGAAGCTCTTGTGAAGAATTTGAAACGCCAAGTTATTTTGAAGCGATAATAAACAGATTTTTGTCTTATTGAACATTTTCTTTGTGGACCTTTAAGATTTGTATTTGAGTACCCCTGTCCTAGAGGCTCGTGAATCTTATTTTCAATATTTTATTTACAAATAAACATGGCTGATTTCCTTTGGTTTGTTTATCCAGGGAGCAGCGTGGGGGGGGGAATTGAGTCTTTAGCAATCAAGGTGTTGTACCATGTGACCACATATGCATGATGACATAATCTCAAACGACCTCCACAGAGTGAGTGTGCGAGAGAGAGCGAGAGAGAGAGAGAGAGAGCGTTAGCTGCTGTATGAGCATTAGAGTGACAGATGACGTGTATAATACATTAGACCTGGGAGAACAAGCCCATGTAGACAGAGCATCTATAAAAGAAAAACCTTATTGCAGATGTTATAGATTATACGTTACACATGATTTTATAGATTACGTGATTTCATGAGAAGTGACAACAAACAGTTGCGATTTCTAGTATGGCCAGTGCTACAACTACACAGCCACACACACACACACACACACACACACACAGACACACCACCTCCTGTGTAAAACGAATGCGATCGTATCTCACTTGTCACCGTTAACATGACAAATTGATTTCACAAATCAATTAGGGAACAGATCGCCTGGTGAGTTACGGCAGGCGGGTGTGGCGATTTCTGCACACTGGGCTGTTTCATCAAGCCGTCCGTTCCTCTGGTCCGGCCATATTCCTACGAAAAGTGTCCACGACACACATCCCCGCCACATTCTGGCAGTACAGTAGAGATCTTCTCCACCTCCACGCCTGGACAGGGCACCGTCTTCCGATGAATGGTCCCGATAATAGCCAAGAGAACGGCAAATGCACAGTGAGCAACGAGCTCGTTCCTCATCCTCGTGGGCAAACATAACTCCACGTCTCCGTCACTTCAAACATGGCTGCCGGATACGCGCCGCCCAGGGCCTGATGGTCCTAATGTGAACATAATGACCTGTTTCAGGCCTAATCTGTCAGTGAGAAGGGACTTAGCGACTGCATGTGACAGTGTGTGATAGGCCTGAAATGAAAAAAAAATTGCGTCGGCAGCTTAGCACGAGCTGATATTATGCAAATGACTTCAATTAACTTGAACTGAATGGGCTAATTGTTTTCAGTCGGAAAGGTATCTTGCAGTGAAGCAAGGCTTAAGGGTGAGTACTCTCTAAAAAAGGATTGTGTGTGTGTGTGTGTGCGTTATACAACGTGATACAACTAAGATGGGACAGCGCTACAACTCTTTGTTTGACCCCAACGTGTTGCCGTAGACCAAGATGGCCGAGATTGTTTTCCTTTCGCTTTCGCTTAACAACAACGCCCGCGTTGCTTGTGTGAGCCAGCGGTGTGCGTAGACCACGGCCGCCCGATTAATCACACATGCAATTACTGCAGACGTGTTCATGAATTAAATGCCGTGGCTATTCATAGGGTAGAATAGCCACGGCCAGAGGATAATCACTAAATGCATTCACCTGGAGAGGGAGTCGGCTCAGGGGATCTATTGATCATTCATTGTTAAGGTGATGGACGCTCCATTATTGGTATCATACACAATCATATTAAAGACAAAACAATTGTGAATGTGTGTCGGTGTGTGCCATGAGGTTCAGAAGATGTGTGTGTGTGTGTGTGTGTGTCAATTCATATCAGTGTATTGTGTGCATGTGCGTAGGGGTTTGTGTGTGCGCATCTAAATGTAAGACAGAAGACAGAAAACAAGACATGGCAGTGACAGAGAGAGAAAAGGGGCTGAGCTGAAATGAGCCACAGCAGGCCGGGTGGAAGCTTTTTGTCATGTATCGTTAGAATGTGTCCCAGGCGCCGGCCTTCACGATGAACGAAGCCAGGAATATAGTGTTTGTTTTGTGAAACGCTGCCCCCACCCTCCCCGTGGCCAGCAGAAGTCACTACACACACACACACACACACACACACACACACACAGAGCCCTATATTATAAGGAAGGAAAGAAAGAACAGGGCTCTTATACATACACGTACCACACACGCACGCACACACACACACACACACACACCCAGCTCTGGTTTAATCAGTGCAGGATGAAGAGCTACTTCTTCAGCTGCCAGGCTTATCTGGGCCAGCGTGACGGAACAGTGTAGGGAGGACCAGCGTGGGTCAGAGGTCTGACACTCGGCTGTATGTTTAAATGTATGCCATTTGTTCCCTAATGGGAACACACACACACACACTCATACTGACAAGTCAAATTAATTTACCTTGCCTGTGTGTGCGCATGTGTGTCTGTATGATTGTCATTGTGGTTGAGTGTGTGTGTGTGTGTGTGTGTGTGTGTGTGTATGATTGTCGCTGTGATTGAGTAAGTGTGTGTGTGTGTGTGTCTCCATGTATGTGTGTATGTCCCCTTGTGTATGTGTCTGAGTATATGTGTGTGCGTGTGCGCATGTCCCCGCATGCTCTGAGCATCCCCCCTGCCTCCCTGAGCGTGTCTGAATATGTCCTCCGTTTGCCGTGTGCTTGTCCATCCACGGCACCGCTTGGCAGCAGGCTACCGAGGCCTGCTGCCCAGGGATCCTGTGTCATTCTGCCTGGCTGCCTCTCTCCTACAGCCCCCCAGCGGCACACACAACACGCTGGTCCAACAAAGACGCTAGCGCTGGACAGCTGCACACATAACACGCTGGTCCAACAGAGACGCTAGCGCTGGACAGCGGCACACATAACACGCTGGTCCAACAGAGACGCTAGCGCTGGACAGCGGCACACATAACACGCTGGTCCAACAGAGATGCTAGCGCTGGACAGCGGCACACATAACACGCTGGTCCAACAGAGATGCTAGCGCTGGACAGCGGCACACATAATACGCTGGTCCAACAGAGATGCTAGCACTGGACAGCGGCACACATAACACGCTGGTCCAACAGAGATGCTAGCGCTGGACAGCGGCACACATAGCACGCTGGTCCAACAGAGATGCTGGACAGCGGCACACATAACACGCTGGTCCAACAGAGATGCTGGACAGCGGCACACATAACACGCTGGTCCAACAGAGATGCTAGCGCTGGACAGCGGCACACACAACACGCTGGTCCAACAGAGATGCTAGCGCTGGACAGCGGCACACACAACACGCTGGTCCAACAGAGATGCTAGCGCTGGACAGCGGCACACACAACACGCTGGTCCAACAGAGACGCTAGCACTGGACAGCGGCACACACAACACGCTGGTCCACGCAGCACACATGGTAAATGGTAAATGGACTGCATTTATACAGCGCTTTTATCCAAAGCGCTTTACATTTGCCTCACATTCACCCATTCATACACAGACGGCGGTGTCAACCATGCAAGGTAACAACCAGCTGGTCAGGAGCAGTTAGGGTTAGGTGTCTTGCTCAGGGACACCTCGACAATTAGCTAGGTGGATCCGGGGATCGAACCAGCAACCTTCCACTTATAACACGCTGGTCCAACAGAGACGCTAGACACAGACAAGACCAAGAGGACCCAAGACAAACACACACCTAAAGACACAAAGATACACAGACGATTGTAAAGATAAAGGTGGATACGTGTATGTGTGTGTGTGTGTGTGGTTTCGATCCCATTTTTACTCTGACACACAGGCATAACTGTACCTTCCCACACTCACACTCACACACACACACACGAAAACATGCATAGCTCACAGAGGCTTTTCTATTTCCTATCAGCTCTTATCAGAGGTACATCTGTCTCCTCCGCAAGACGCAGCAAATGGAAGCAGACAGGCCCAGCAAGTCACATGACACGCATGTCATGTAAAAGACAGGTACTAATGGCACACACGCACCTGCTGTCGCTTTCTCTCTCTACACTTCTGAATAAGTTCCCCCCCACCCCGTCGTCTCCAC
>OMKP01057260.1:4539-14598 GCA_900302375.1 Bathygadus melanobranchus | reverse complement strand
ACACTGAGTAGTCCCAGCTGAACTGGACCGACCACTGGCCAAGGCTCCAGAATGTGGAGAAAAATCCTCATTTGACTCAGAGAAGAAAAACCCTGCAATCTTTTCACTTGATTTGTATCTGACATTTGCCCGGGAATGACACAGAATGGTAAAACTACTTCTCGTGAAATGATTTTTCTACTGAAATGTATTTTCGTTGTCATCATCATCATCATCATCATCATCATCATCATCATCATCATCATCATCATCATCATCATCATCATCATCATCATAATTATCGCTCAGAAAAAAACCCACAATAATTGGCAATAAAATGTTGCAAACACACATTTATTTACATACAGGGCAAAAGTGTGGGTGTGTGTGTGTGTTGCTATACTATTCTGGTCACATGGTTAATAAATGTTGAACCTGGTTATGCATTAACAGTGCTTAGATAGTGTTGCGATACCTGCCGGTCCAATGTTTAAAATATATCAGCCAGAATCAGTGCTGAGTGATTCATTTCAAGTTTTACTGTAAACACAGCAATGCAACAGTAAAACAAAAGTAAAGGTATCTGTGCAATGGTTCAGAACCCAGAGTTGGCTCTGAAAAGTAATGAAACTATCAAGCAAAGATAATGTGTCATTGTGTTCACTGTCTACCACAAGGCCTCTGTTTCGCTGGCTAACACTGAAAACTTCAGTGTCCTACAAGTCATTGGCCCCAAGTTTTTGACATTCCAATTCAGTCACAGTCACACATTCACTACATTTGGCATGGCTTACATTGTCGGATAATATGCATGTATGCTATTTTGGGAGACGAGAACAACATAGAACAAAGCTGTATTCTTTTTCTGGCTATGTAATGAGTTATTTTTGGTCTTGGTTGTGAGATGTGACTGTGGAGTGGTTGCAGGCTGGTTTCAGCAGCCTCACCTGAGTGAGTCCGGGGTTGGATGAGGCTGTACACCAGCCATCACCACACACACACTCAGGAGGGCGCTAGCATGCTAGCAGTTACCACCTGCTCTGTCTTCATTCAACTACAAACTCTGCAATAAAGCAATTTATTCAACATCTGCCTGTGTCCTGTGGTTGGGGGAGCCCTGGAGAAGCCACTTTATGTGGCGCATCATTTGCTACATTGACCTACCCTGTCAGTAAACTGTTATGGTCATGATTATGCCACACATCTCTCTCTCTCTCACTCACACACACACACACACGCACACACACTGGCTCCCTCTTTCATACATACTATGCAGTGGTAGCCACAGCAAATCTCACCTACACTGTAACTAACAAACAATCACAAAGAACAAACACTTCATAGTCGTTGTTCTCCAACCACTTCAGCATGTGCTACACCATTTCCAATTGGCACAGTAATCCCGTTCATGTTCTTCTGTGGCGTCATCATTTATCTCTTTTCTTGGAATCCCGAGCCCCCTGTCAGTGGGGCGAGTCAGTGTACATAAGCTCAAAGCACTCGCGTACAATAAACTCTTAGCGTATGTTGACACTGTTCTTACTGTCCTTCAAACGGCCATAAGCTTTTTCTTTTTTTCCAACTGCCTGCTGCTGAGCTAAGCGCAGCTTTTGCAACAGCAAGCACTTTTCAGTGAAGGAAAATATAACGCAACGTTGTAGGCGGGCACATGACCCGTTCTAGACGGGCAGGTGCCCAAAGTTAAAAAGGGTCACGTGAATCATGATTTTAAAAGCGTAAATATACAAAATCATGATTGAGTTACAGCAACACCTATTCCCCCAAGTGATTACAACAAACCGTGTCACTGGTACCACCGAATTAACGAACACTATGAGCAAAATGTGATACATGATGATCAGTCAGACAAACACACATTAGACTCGACACAATCTCGCAGTTGAGGTCATAGTCGTCACGTAATGTCAACAGCAACGGATGCCAAGGGATTTTAAAGTGGCAATCGTCAAACGGTCTTCTCGATAAGGCCAGTGGTGAAGGCCTTCGCGGGAAAAAGGGCACCTTGGACATCTAGGGCAATGGTGCATGTTCTCGACAGTCAGCCCCTCTGCACGTGCCTGCCGGTTACTTGCCTGATATACTTTATCTGATGTGTAATACATTATCTGCTCTGCACTCCTACCAGGAAACATTTCTACCATGACATATATAATCCTTTCCGTTGTTTTAATATTATATCGTAGCCTCGCCCTGTCGTGTGATATTAGGCTAACATAATGGATTACATTGTGATACTGACTCCATAGATAAAAGCCATATATTGACTATATAGTCTGTTAATGACTCTCACGGAAGCAGTCAGTCAAGTTCTTGGCTGAGTGATTGAAAGCTGCAAAGAAAAGTATGCGCACACATGGATGACACTTGTTCACAAAGCAGCCCGGCCTTCCCTCTCAGCATTTTATGGAAGTCATCGTGTTGATTCAGCTTGTAGCCTCTTGTATCACTATCACAAGGTTGCGTAAATGCCAGGCGATAACTTTTCATGTTTTCATGGTACAAAGTCAATTTAATTATTTGTTCTGTGTAGCAGTACAGACATGTAGTAAGGCAGGGGACCGTAGAAAACCGGTTCTGAGCGTGGCGCAGAGCTGTAGGCCTGGAAGCATTGACACTGTTGTAGACACAAAAAACAAAAAACAAACAAACTAAAGCGCTCAGACGTGCTTAGGAGCATGCGTCAGCCATTGGAGAGGACAAGTATTACCACATAGCTACACGTTGAAGAAGTGTGGCAATACGTCTGAGCACGTCATTACCAGTTAGGATGAAATTTGCTGCGACAAGCTTTTACAAAAATCCCACAATGCAGTTCAATTCATACTACGTAAGCATAATATTATACACCTTTCGTAATTTGCTTGCAATGAAACACCATAAAGGTGAAGTGATTTACAGTGTTGAAGGCAAATTAAGGTAAACAAATAGATAGAATACACAGTACAAAGATGCCTTGTCGTTAGAATGGTAACTTTTAAGTAAAAACTCATCATACGAAAATGCGTTCCACGTTCAAAAAGAGGTAGGCATGTAATCACAAGTTGGTGAACATTGCCCACACATTGGGACTGTAACCGTGGTCCATAAATGAATGACTTAATTTGGCAGTGACCTACTTATCCAAAGCAAAGAATGTCCTTGTTCTGTGGAAATGTACTTAAAAGAAAAATCCATAAATCCATGGACTTCCGCACCTAAATTCTGAACATTCGATTCCAGATCAGTAGATGTCATAGTATTCAGTTCAATCGAAGTACTTCTACATACAAAGTGCCAGTAATATATTTGACTTGCTTTAATAGAAGCACTCGCATGCCCCTGAAGATGCCAGGTTAAGCATCACAAACACATGTATTTGTGAGTAAAATACGGAAGGTCTTCACATGAAGAACAACGCAAAAAAGATATTCCCGATTGCTGTAATTGTATTGTATCTGCAATTTGCATGCAATTGAATCTTCTAATGCTGCGTTGGAAGCCTGAAGGTTTACCTGGAACACGCATCGGGGGATTTCACATCAATTTCACATCTTCATTCTTACATATGTTAAGACGTAACCACAGTCTTGCGCCATTTGACCCTAAGCGTTGATATTATTTAATGATGTGCTTCGGTGATGTTGTGTTCATGACGTTGCGTTCAAAACGCAGCTGCCTGTTGTATACACAACAAACAGACTGCGTGTCACAGTTCACGCAATATAGGAGAAGGGAGAGCGAAACTAAACGAAATGTACTTTTGTCTTAATGTGAGAAGCAAGCTGTCATCATTTTATTTTTCAAACGACCACCAAAGATCAATAATTAATCACGTAAGGAATGAAGCATTGAAAACCCAATTTCATTCAATTTCTTTTGTATTTTATTTGTCTCTTTTCGGGAATGGAAAATATAAAGGATTCTCTTTTCTTACCACTGTATATGTATTGTCACATTGGCTTTCACAGAGCCCGCATAAATAAAGTACAAAATACGTTCAAGTTAAAAGTACAACTTCTTTCTTTTAATACAAATAAATATAATAAATATAGGAATTTAAGTTAAACAAAGCAAATGAGCCAACCTACTGTATAACCAACAAGAATACTGCGGTGTTGTTAAGTCCCTGGACAAGAAAGTGTCTAAGACCTTCAAAGTTAAGAAGTGACCAGGGTTGTCAGGCAAACTGGAGAGGCAAGTAGAAACTAGGACACTAAGATTTCAGAAATGAGCAGAACGCTCAAAGATTATTCACAGACTCTGATGTTATGGCATGACTTAAAGAATGTGGACAGCGACCTTTGAACAATCTGCATTTCGTGTTGAACGTAACCAAGTGAAGAGAATGGTATTGTCTCTCTCACATACACACACGCGCACACACACGCACACACACACACATACACACACACACACATACATACAAAATACACGCAGAGCCAAGGTTGACCAGGTGCAGTGGCATAATGCCTAATTACAGATTGGTTGAATGCTACCAGGAGTCAAACTGACTGAGTTTCTCCCATTAAACTGACTGTAAAGTGCATATATACTGTTCATGGCACACAGCCTTGTGAAGCAGGGGGACTCTTGGAGGTACAGAAATTACAACATTATTACAACATTACTATTGTGATCACCGCAGATTATGAACTGGATTTGTGCATCATTCATGAAACGACACACAAGTACTCTTCTCAGGTGTCAGGCCTTCGAGTGGAAGACCGCATACAAAGATATAATTAGCCAGACAATTAAAAAAAATACATATGTATATAAAAATAGATTCTCAAGAAATTTTGGTACCCAAAACTATATCATTTATCCAAAATCAGTTCTGTCTTTTAACAGACATGGGAACGCTAAGGAAGTCATGATTAATTCTGAATAAAAAAAAATAAGGCACAGATAAACCCCAAACGGATCTCAGTTCTGTTGTGGATCTGTGATCCAAGTTTGTGTTGAACCTAGTCTGACAGAGACAAGCGTGCGAATACAGTGAGCCTCTTGTTGGCTGAGCTGTCGAACGTTGGGGATTCACTTCCGCTGGATCCCCCGCTGCTGCTGCTGTAGCTATCCTCCAGGGAGTCCTCAGAGGAGAAGCGCTGGAGCCCAGTGGGCTTCAGGAAAGCTCCGTGGTGGCCCCCTGAGCTGGAGAACACGCTGCTGGAATCGTGGCTTTTGCCGTCATCTTTGCCTCTGCTGCCGCTGCTCAGAGCTCCGTGGCCACACACGCAACGTGAAGGCTTCTGCTCGATAATCACAGGAATGTTGTGGATGTCCCCGGTGCTGGCACGGGTGTGTGGGTGGCCATATTGGAACACCACCTCGCGCTGCACGGAATCGCCCAGGGCCGGGGAGAGGAGGTCGGCCGGGGGAGGAGAAACGGAGGGAGCGCGGCTGAATCCTAGATTGGGATCGTTGAAGGACAAAGGGTGAGTAGGTGGAGGGGAGGACCGAGAAGAGCCAAGGAAACCAGCGAAGCTGACGCTCTGGCGGAGCTGATGCCGCGGGTTCTGGCCGCCATTTTGAAGAGTCTGGCGCTGGTTCTGGAATTTAGCGGAAGATAACGGGCCGCTGCTGATCTTCTCCTCGTGGATGAAGTGGCAGCGGGTGCCGTAGGGGCAATAGCCAAAGTTGTAGAAGGTTCTGCAGGGCTCCGTCTTGTACTTGGGGTGGCGGTACAGCCCACGCAGCTCGGCCTCGCCATGGGCAAACTGGCACTTGTTGCCGTATTTGCAGCTGCCACTTTCCTGGAAGCCACGGCAAAGTTCAGTCTTATAGCGGTTGGAGGGTAGAAGCGTCGGTGGCTGTACCTGGGCAGGCAGAGAGGAGGACGGAGGGAAGCCCGGTGGGGGGGCCACGGTAGTAGCAGGACCCGAGGAGAAGGCATCCAGGCCTTTCATCTGGTTGAAGGAAGAGAGAAGGGTGCTGCTGGACTCTGTTAAACTCATGGAGCGGTCAGGCCTGAAGGGGAGCTGTTGCTGTTTGGAGAGAGATGGCTGGCTCCATATGTTGTCAGGCCAGAACGTGCTGCTGTCATCGCCGCTGTTAACTTGTTCGGTGCTGGGGCTGTAGGTCGGAGAGGAGGAGGGGGGAGGGATGAAGAAGGAGACCGAGCGGTTCAACCGACTGGATTCAGAGACTTTCGTTGGAGCCTGTAGTGATGTGAGGGCATCGTCCAGGGCGAGGTTCAGCAAATTCTGTTACGAAAGAAGAAGAGAAGTAATCAGTGAATACAGTGGGGAAGTACTGAAATACATTGCTGTTGAACCTGCTAAAAATATACAAACTATACCAGAAGTACATTTTCATATACATCATTTGCTTAGGGTTTCACACCAAAAAGTTGAAGGTGATGAATATTATAATGTCGTTATATGTTCTTAGAATTGACACTTCTTGTTTTCGTATCTGTTTTTGGCTTTGTATATTTCATTGAAAATATTTGATCAAAATACATTTCAAGAAGCTATTTATACTATTAATAGTACATTGTTTTTCTTAAAAATGATATGATTTGCTCAGCAATACATATACTTTTATATAAGAGTCTTTTAGTTTGTAGGCAGATATAAGTCACAAAAGTAACATTTCCACAGCATTCAAGATGTCAACAACCCATTTTTCACTAAATTCAGCTCAGCATAGACAGAGCTTTTGCCTCAGTTATGGCAAGTCCGCTTTTAATCATATCAACAATCTAATACACAAATACAACTAAAAACCCAACAAACCAAAAATAATCCAATATAGTCTTTTGGTGAATTTCAGTTTAAACAAAAGCACAACATCAACAGCAACAACAACAACAACAACAACAACAACAACAACTACAACTTTGAAAGTAGTGACTCACCCGTGTGAGAATGTTGTCGAGCATATTGGACATGCTGTGCACTCCCGTGGCTAAGCAAGACAACCAAAAGAAGACGTTTCAGCTCTCTCCTGCCTTGAGTCCTTTTGTTCACTCTGTGTGGCTAGGTTCACAACTTAACTTTGCAACGGGCTCACTGCTCCTCCTTTTTATAGGTTTGCCACCAACTGCTCCACACCCCAGACAGGGAGGAGTTTCCGTTTGCCATATTCCCGTATGCTCCTCCCATGTGGGGGAGTAAAAAAAAAAAAAGCAAATGTTTTTGTGTATTTTTAGCCAGCTGTGTGAAATGTTTCAGTTTCACGGCTACGCGGACGTTAAGTGGCTTATTTATACAGAAGTGAATGCCCTTCATGCATACCAACACCGCCGCCCCACCTCTCCGTAGTGCACACTTCTTAGCGTTACCTAATTAAGTCAACATCTTCTCTAGTATAGGTCAATATGTACATTCGAATACAAGGGGTGTGCCGGGAAGAGCACACATCTTTTTTGGGTGGGGAGAGTTGCGTTTCGGTTCGTTGGCTGCAACCCTAATCAGGTGGATGTGTGTATCCAATGACAGACTGGCACACTTGGTTTCCCATGCCCACAAATGGCCCACATTTCCTATCGTACTGCAAAAGGTTTCGTCTCATGTAAATTCCGCTGTCATGGCATGGTCTTTGGGAAGTGTACCATGTAGTTTCTCTGGTTGTTTTTTGTTTATTTTCCTGCGCTACACCAATCTATACGTAGAGACGCTATAGACGCGTTTGGCCCAAAGCAACTTACAATAAGTACATTTGAAAGAGTGAAACAACGTAGAACAATATATATATCGCTGACGGTAGTCAGTAAGCTAGTTTCAAGCGCTCATGATTGTTGGGTCAATAGCTAATAACAAGTTTCAAGCTTCAACGTTCAAGAATAACCACAGGACTAGAAAAAAAAAGAAAAAACCCCCACTACAGCTACACTACTAGAATAAACGTGACCACAGATGATACAGCAAACAGAACTTCATGCAGTAATTGTCATCGCATCATCACACTGCATTAAACAGGCCCAATGAGATTAAATAATTCAGCTTTTGCTCAATAGAAAGTTTTCCAGCCACTCTTGACCATACCAAAAATATGCCATGGTCAACAGCACATATAGACCATATGTTTTGGCTGAAGACATTTGCCTGGGAATTATTGTAATAATTATAAATATGAGTTGATCAGAATATATAACTTCCATAGAAAATGTGTAGTCAACAACAAAGCTATTTGCACACACTAAATGAATGTAGCTTACATATAGCTTAGTTTACATCCCTACCTTTGTCGCATAATGTTTGCATAGAAGCAGCAATATTAAGCAAATCAAATATAATTTCATTGTTCTTTGAAACCCTAATTTTCTTAATTCACTACAATTAATCAAACTTTTTTTTTGGTGCTTTTTTCAGTTAACTGACTGACCAATCAAACGTTGTTCTCTAAATTGTGACGGTAAACCAATGACTAATGACTTTCTGTTTGGTTACTGTGGATCCCACTTGAAGAATCATTTATTGTAATTTAGTGATGTGGTGTTTTTTTTGTGTGTGAGATCCAAATGTGTACTTACAAACTAAATGGCCAGGCAATGGTTGTGCTCTCTCTCTCTCTCTCTCTCGCTTGAATTAAATCTCATCTGTTCAAATAAAACTGTTGGGGACATTTTTTTAAACTGAGAAATTTTCTTTGCTCAACATAAAATGAGAAACATTCCCACTGTTGCGTCTAAAATTGTTTAAATAGAACAATCTTTACTCAACGTGCTCAGCATAAAATCACATGAGCATTAATGTGTGAAATTAGTTCACATTTGACAGAGGAGGAGATTAAAAAAGTACATCTGGTGAGTGCTTATGTAATGAGTCACATCTCAAGTGCTGCATTTTACAAGCCAGTCAGCTGACCTATGTGGGACTTCAATACATACTGTAGAATCACTGTGTGATTAATTATCTCTCTGGATGGCTGCTGTCAGCTGCGCCGTAGGCTGCTCAGGTTTCTGTCCTGCTACGTCACTTGCATGAGTCATACACTTTAGGACAAGGGACACACACACACACGTGAATGACCGTAAACCGCCAACCCCAAGATTTAACTAAAAAATAATGAGCTCCAACGTGAATCTCCTCGTCTGTGTAGTACGAACAGGAATACAAATTATAGAACGAATGGGCGTGTTGGTGTGTGATGGGAACTACAGTATCTCTGTTCCTTACTGTACGTGTGTGTAATTGCTGTAAACTGTGAGCACCTGACATGCATTGTGGCTTTCTATGCAAACAATGAGGAGGCGAAAACCAGGGGCTGTCCTTGTAGTTTCTCACTGCCAAGTCAGTTTGACCCGTTGATACATTCAAAACAGAGCGATGTATAAAGATAATTATATTCATTGTATTTTGTGTGTAAATATAACTTTGAATGAAAGGGGATTGGCTGAGCGTGTAAGCAAATCTAGTTATGCCAATTGAGAACACTGTATTTAGTTTACAGGCATTTGTTGACGGGGCATATTTGGTGACAGATTAAAGGAGAAGAAAATTAGTATTTTAAGTGTCACTGAGTCACGCTGAGTCACTGAGTTTTAATCACTGAGTTTTAATATGTATAAGCACTCAGAAATACTCCATACATCACTTGTATTTTTCCAAAATAAAAGTAAAAATTTCTGACAGCATTTAATAGGGACAGTTCATACATTTCCAGCGTTTTTGACATGTGAACACGTTAAAGCAGAACCAACCCACTTAACTATATTCACCTCATGTTGAATATATATAACTTACACTCACACAAACGATTATGAAGACTGGAAATTATATGGCAACATTCACAGGATTTTTTTGTATTTTTCAGATATTCCTGTTACTTTCACTTTAAAGCTGTGCCTGTGTGTGTGCCTGTGTGTGTGCCTGTGTGTGTGCCTTTGTGTGTGCGCGCGTGTGTGTGTGTGTGTGTGTGTTGACTCTTTAGTATGGAAAGTAACTTGAACAGATTTGGGCAGGCACAAACCCACGCACACACACACACACACACACTCTTAGCACAACCTTTAAAACATCAAGATCGAACACCACCTAAATGTGGTGGAAAAAAGGTGTCAGGGAGTGAGAGGGTCACATTGCTTTTTCGTTTTCCAATCAAATTAAAATAAAATATTAACATTCTCAATAAAAA
>OMKP01057248.1:9597-21292 GCA_900302375.1 Bathygadus melanobranchus | reverse complement strand
TACTGCCAAAGGCCAGGCTTGTTGTTACGTCAGGCAATGCTAATTTCCCCTCTGAAACGACAAATTATAACATGAAACAGAGCATTTAAAATGCTGATCTTCTCTGGCCGCAGGAGGAAAGGATGGACGAGGCAGATGCAGAGTAGGGGGGAGAGAGAGAGAGAGAGAGAGCAAAAGATGTGCAAAGATTGTTTGAACCAATCGCTGCATTGCAGATCAAACTGATTACATTCATGCTTCATGCTCTGCCACATAAGTGGTGGGAAGCTTGCATAATACAAGATTTAAAAAAAATTCTAAAAGAAAATTGCAAAAATGTGTGGTGAACCGCTTGGCTATGACTGTTATACACTTCCCATTTGCAACAGTACTTCATGATATCTCCCCTCCCTTCAGGCTGGGCATACGTATGTCCTATGTACCATTACCCCCATCTGGCTGGATCTGTCCCAGCACCGCTCCCATTAGTCCTGGCTTATCTGCAAGGCAGCGTCTGTGTGATCTGTCACCCACACACACTTGTGAGGGGAATTCAGCGGAAGAGGGCCGAACAGCAACAGGCACGCAGACAGACAGTCCAGACTAAATGAGTTGGTGTAGATGTTGACATGTATATCTGCGTATATTATGTTCTTCTTGAAGTCAGTATACATTCATGCAGTATCTGAATAAAAAGGGGCTTTACTTTTCTGCAGACTTTTGATTCAATTATATTAACCAAAAAGCATGAACCTTCCACAAGAGTTCAAAAACATGTTTTTTTGCTTTAAAAACAGAATTGATTTACTGATATCTTTAATTGACATAATTAATTATATGCTTGATTATCGTAATCTCGTTCATTTCCCCCGGGAGATGAAGTATCCATCTAATATAATTTAATCTTAGGAGTGTGTGTGTGTGTGTGTGTGCGCGCACACGTGAAAAAATGTGTTTATTCGCAAGTAAAGTTTGTGTGAGTCTTTTATCGCGCTTCCCTGTAAGGAATGTAATAAATAGTCTTTATGGCAACGTATATGTGTGTAGGCCTATGTATCTATGTGTGTGTGTGTGTGTGTGTGTGTGATGTGCACGTTACGTGTGCATGAGACGCTCCAGTCGTGCTGTGTGCACCCACTGCAGTGGGCCTCATTACGGCAGTTGATGAATAGAGTTCCACTCAGGTGGAAAGAGGAGGGCGGAGGGGTGGCCGTGGCCCCCAGGATGTGCCTTGTCGTGGAACAGACGGGTCCTCTAAGTAGGGGAGGCTCGGAACACATCCTCCAGGTAGCCAATGAAAGCCTGCGACACAGGCAAAGGCCGTACATCACGATAGGCCCGCTGGCTCGCTGATAGAGCACTGGGACAATATTTGGAAAGGTTTATTCTGGATAGTCCTCGCCTGATTTATTTGTGTGTGTGTGTTTTGTCTCAGATAGGACTGCTGCATTACAGTATATTTGTCGTTGGCCAACAGAATGTAGTTCATTTCTTGGAGTTCATATTCAATTCAAAAATGGAATAAAAAATAATGTCTTCCGCTCAGTGCTTTTACTAAAGTCCCTGACAAAACCACAAATGACGTGTTTGCACAAGCAGTTACTCTGATGTGTGGGTTGTTTATTTAATGATGCTAGGAGTTTCCTACCATCGCCATGGTCTTGTAGAGCCTCCTTGAGAAGATCACACATTTGCAGCTTCCAAAAATGTTCTCTCTTTCTCTGTCTCTCATTCTGTCTCTTTCTCTCTCTCTTTCTCTGTCTCTATCCATCTCTCTTTATCTTTTATGGATCTTTTCCCCTACAAGGCAAAACCTCATGGTCAGATTGTATGTGTGTATGTGTGTGTGTGTGTGTGTGTGTGTGTGTGTTCTTGATGCATTTCAGAGGTACACTTGCAGTTCGATTTAATCTGTGGTGCAAACCATCAGGTGATGGATCTGCAAATAATAATATGGCTTCACGTGTTTCAAATGAACAACATGTTGTGGTGGATGTATGAATGCATGTATTTGTAATGTTTAAATGACATACAATACAAAATGTATAGCATACATAAGTCTTATTTTATGGCTGTTGTAATGACACATTTGCGTGTGTGTGTGTGTGTGTTTGTGTGTTAAATACACTGCCTATAGTATTAGGTTGGCCAGCAGAATTTAGCTCTTTGCTCATAGGAATTTAAAGGGACCATCATCTAATTTCTAGTATGTGTGTGTGTCTGTGTGTATCTATATCTGTGTGTCTGTGCTATTATATTACTGTTTAATTGCCTCAGTTAACTTCAGCATTATTTACTCGGGTTTTAAATTAGTAAATTAAAGTGTGTGTGTGTGTGTGTGTCTGTGTCTGTGTCTGTGTCTGTGTCTGTGTCTGTGTGTGTGGTCAGCATGTGTCTCTGGTGCACATGCTGTCAGTGAACAATGGGCAACTGATAGATAAAAACACCTCCTCTTATAATGAAAGCACCTAGGCCCTGCTTTGATGTCTGAAGCCTTTGACTGGGTTGATTTGAGTGACTGTGTGTGTAGTGGATTGAGTGTGTGTATGCGTTGTCTTTGATGAAAGTACAAGAGAGAGACAGTGTATTGTCTCAACAGAAAATGTTGCTTTTGTTAGTTGTTTTTCTTAGTTTCTTTCAAATATTTTTGTATATATATTTTTTTTATATATTCAATGTGTCAATGTAGTGACAATAGTTTTTTTTGTCTGCCTTTTTGTGGCCGATTATTGTACATATACTGTAATCTGTAATCGCAATTAAGTTAACTTAATGTTCCTTATGTCCACTCCTTGTAAGTCTGTTCCAGAGAAATGATGAAACTCAAATGATTAAACTAGCAGGCAACACCAGAGTAGCTTCCTCCAGAAGTGATTACATCCACCGGGTCTCCGGATTATGACCCACAGTTGGCTGTGGAAGAAAAAGCATTAGCCATTCACAGAATGATCCAGAAGTCATTCATTTAGCAGTTGGGACATTTTCTCATTACCACCTCCATCTTCGCACTCATCTTCATCAATATGTCCCCCGCCTTTTTTACATAATGTCTGACAATCTTTAACCTGAATCACACAAAAGAAATTATGGAAATTAGATTTAAAGCACCATTTAACGACTGGTTACTATTAATGTGTCCATGGAAGATTTAAGACATAGAAGTGTATGTGTGCAGATCAATTTGCATATATATTTACAGCAATTATATCATAATTTGAGGGAGAGAAAGCCTCGGGATCATGAATCCTGGTCCCCAAATCACGATGCCATATTTCAAATTTATATTCTGGACCACTGCATGGAATACATAGGCTATGGAGAATAAAATGGCTTTTCAGTGCACATATTTTAACCCTGACCAAAATAGAGGTAAAACAGGTTGCATTGTAATTTTATTCAGGTCTCATTCTATGTTGGTATGTAAATGCTCACTGCACTACATCAAACATGCCAATGCCTATTGTCCACACTCTCTTGCCATAGCTGTGTTTGTGCATTTAAATACTGCATGCACTGTAGTGTATATACATTTCTGTGACAGATGTCTTCATAGTCCCCACAATATTTACATCACAATATAGTTCATTTTTTATACCATTATATATATATGTTTCTCTCCACGATTCCAACTGTTGAAACCTGTTCCAAGAGGTCCAAGTCTTTTCAGGAATTACAACGACAGTCTCTTTGGTTTAAAGACCTTATACATTTTGTCTTCACTGGACACAAATCAGTTCCAGAAAACTGGAATATTGAACTGAGCATCAATCTGAAGCCTAGTAGCCTTGCATAATCTTCAGTTGGCCCCACAGCCATGAGAGTCTTACAGTCAGTGACATTTCAGGACGACATAGTCACGCCTCTGACTATTACTGAGCTGAGAAACGTACACGTGGGCAGTTAAAAAGACAGAAGGTGTCTTGAGGTAACAGCAAACAATGAAACCCAGATTGATGTCAGAGCCCCTGACAATGTGTGGATTGAAAACTGTTTACCCAGGTTATAAATTGCAGCTTTGGCGTGACAACTGGCACCATTTAAAATGGATCACCAGGTGTCCAGGCATCTGCATAATTCCCTATGGAGCTGTAACAGCAACACACGGTGTGTGTGTTGTGTTGTGTTGTGTTGTGTATGTGTGTGTGTGTGTGTGTGCACGTGCAAGTGTGCATGTGTTGGCCATTTATATTTGCATATGGTATATAAGCATATGAGCAAAAGTGAGCTCAAAATAAGACACACAAACACATAGAAAGTCAAGTGTGTGTGTGTGTGTCTAAGATATGTGCATTGGTATTTCAGAGTGAAGCTTGCATAAGTTAGGCACAGAGAGAATTCTGGGTAAGGCACATGGTGTGAGAGAGGGAGGTAAGGGCAGAAACTTCCTGGACGGAGAGAAGAGAAATCTCTTTGTGTCAGAGTTGGAGCATGTGTGTGTGTTTGTGTATGTGTGCGTGATAGAGAGCATGATAGTTTGTTCTTGTAATTATTTTGTTTAATACCACGGCCTGGGTGAATACTCTTTTCTGATTGGCCGGCAGTTGTGTGTTAAAACCGTATATTGCACACGTAGTTCGGCTCAAGTTTAATGACTTTGAAATGAATCCGCTACCCGACCTGTAACCACGGCAACATTAAAGAGCACAGCTGTCAACCTTACTCATTATCAACTGCAGACAGCACAGCTGAGTCATGAACTTGATAAACTAACAATCTATTTGGAGAATATAACAATTTAGAAGAATGGGACACATCAGAGGAAAAGCGAATGTAATACTTTGTTATTGGCGGCAATGGAGCCGTAACCTTCACTTAACTCACCTGTAGTAATGTATACTGTGACTAAACGGCTTGGTTGTAAAAGGGACTAAAATCATTCCTTGTCATGACAATGGTAAGCTCTTGCTTCATAACATTTCGATTTTGAGTGCAAAACTTTCACCAAAAATGTCCAAATGCTTTTATTTTATCCCTTACTTAACCAGTTTTAAATATAGTGCACAAGGATGTTCAAAGAAAACGAGCATGTGGCTAACAGCACAGGTTTGTTGAGTAGCTTTCTCAAGGACAGCACATGTGTATGAAGCTGTGGATAACATTACTCATTCATAGCCTAGAGACTCCATTATTGCCCTTTACTTATGTCCAGGGGAATTCAAACTTGCAACCTTTTCGGTCCTATGTCCAAGGACGGGTTGTCATATAAAAAAAAAGTCAATTTTATTCTTTTGACAAAGGTTGGGCTGTGTGGAAGAGGCTTAACACTGCACACGTCTGCTTACATGTAGCATGTTAAACAATCCATCTGAAACACATTCAACTTCAGGATAATGTTAAGTATGATCATACGACAACTTTTAAAAGTAAAAGTATGCAAATAATTCACACATATGTCTCATGCAATTTCAGAATTAAACTCAACTCCACTGAAAGATGATATGGCTATATTGAATTATCACCGGCGCTGTCCAACAAACAGACAGCAGGCAGGCCAATGAAAGCCAAGGTGATGGGTGGTTTGCGAGCGAATGTAACTCCTGGCATGAACACTATCATCTCAGCCATACATCATCCCTACCCACCTACCCACGGAGTTCGTAATAGCCGTGCTAAGAAGACATATGTTTAGATGTGCTCTGCTTTTTATCAGGTCAGGAAACTAAAGCTGTTTTGCATTTTTTCTTTTTCTATTCTTGAGGATGCTGTGAGTACCAGCAGGTTTTTAATGGTCACTTGGTTAAGATGTGCACGCAGAACAAATAAAGGTTATATTAAGATACTATGCTACATTCAGGTTATTTTTCTGATAACCGCTCATCTGATCATCAGTGTCGAGTTAGAAGTTTGGATGAGCGGTTCTTGCCCGTTTCGAATTTGCACGCTTCGAACGGGTACGTGACTAGTAATAATAATAATAATAATAATTGCCTTGGCGGAGGTCTGTGCTCTACTGAGCACATTTAGTGAAATTAATTTATGCCAGAACATTTTTAAAACAACTATTGCCTTTAAATCCATCCCTTTAAATCCACCTTTCCATGGATGTATGTTTTGGTTAGTGGCAAATATCGTTTTTGTTTTTTCAGTACTACTTTACTGTATATTATTTTCCAAAATAGCAGGCCTCCAAAAAATACTATACTGTAAGGTTTATTCTACTGCTGAAAACAACCTATAATAAAATAGGCAAACAGGCAGCCAGACCAACCTGAATTATCAATTCCAAAAGATTATATATTATACATATTATACTTATGTTTACAACAATAAGAAGAGAAAATGGATGATGAAGCACAGCAATGCACCATGCTGCTGAGCTTTGTTTGTGAGCACAGTTACTCATCTTGCACACTGGGGTGGAAAATGCTTTAGTTGTTCTTTAAGAGGTATTAATGCATTATGCTGATGAAAGTTTGACGCATGGAGCTATTTTAATTGCTGCAGCAAGCAAGTAGGGAACATTCACAATTTTGTTTCATAATGAATTCAGATGTTCCCTTATACAACCTATTTTATTATGAAACAACTGTTCTCAAAACTCTGTATTCATTTCTTCATGCTAACACATACTTTATGGCGCTGTGTAAACACAGAAACATACAAAAGTAATTTTTTTTCCAGCCACTGCTACTTTAAATCCATTTATGGAATTTTAAGCCACATTTAAGTGAAATCAGGCGGTTTACTTGAAGAAGTAGAAGGTTGCAGACTCCAAGCCAATTAAATTAGCCAAGCCAATTAAATTGTAGCTGCATTAGCAAGATCTGAAGTCTTTGCAGTCATGTTTTTTTCTCACCTTGTCAAACTTCACAACTTTTTTCTCCTGTCTCTCTATGTTTCCTCTGCCTAATTTTAGCAAAATGTGTCTGTGATCATCAGAAGATCCATCCATCAGACTGCAAATGCTCCTGATTTGAATTTGTTTTAGGTCAATTTTGTGCCAAATTTTAGTTTCATTTTTTAGTTTAGTTTAGCTTCATATCACTAAAATAAAATCGCTGAGACAATTTTGAGGAAACAATTCGAAGCAATTATAATGATAATGTTAATAGTTTGCAGAACGTGAAACATAAGGCTGCTATTCTGGAATGAAAATATGCACAGATTGTTCCAGTTGAATGATGAGGGTGGGAGAATGGATGGATAGATCAATGGAGGATGTATGGTGTTAAATTGTGTTAAATATGTATGAACATTTCAACCAGTTTCCAACACGTCTTGGCAATATTCCGATTGATAATCTAAACAGCGCATCACAAGTGGTCTGCAACCATGATGTTGTCTCTGATGCCTATGTGGGCCACAGTTTACTGTTACTTTCCACATGTGATCACTGGAATATTATTACCTAAAATGACATCAAAGAAAAATGAAATAAAAAGAGACAATCATAGCACAGCCGTTAACTTTCAACTCTGACATGCACCAATTAAATCTACTCTTATTATTTTTGTATTAAGATGGAGTAATTGTTTTAGTAGTTGTAGAAGTACAATAAGCTACATATTTGATGAAACCCAGTGACATTTCATTGAGGTTCACACAAAAAATCCCATGTCATGCCTTTTCTTAACACAGCATTTAACTGACAATTTGAAAATGCGCTCAGTTTAATTCACTCCCCAGACACATTGGACGATTCACTATCCCTAATCTACTGTTTGGGATATTAATTGGTTGGATTTATTTTCCTTTTTATGAAATGCTCCCAACTGATTAATTATTTCAACACTTGAGAGGGCCCTGGAGAGTGGGTAGTTAGCATATCTTTTTTCCACTATTCTGTCTGATAAACAGGGCAAGCAATATGCCTTGCTACTGCCGTACGGCCTTGCGTGTGCTTGGAAGCAAATGCACTCTTTACAGGTTCAGATGTTTAACATCATGACTAGCAATTAAAAGACTGGGAAAACAGTGTGATTAAATTACACGGCTAACCTTTTCTATTGTGTCTTGGCCTGGGCTAATTCTAACCTTTTATGTTTTGTCTTGGGCTACTTCTAACCTTCTGTATTGTGTCTTGGGAACAGTAAATGTATGCTACAATAGCCACAGGAAATGCTTTAATTATATTCCTTATCTGGATTCTCCCTGGGCTCTGATTTAATTAGGCTCTGATTTGTTCCACCGTTCTTTATTCTGAGATTAAAAAAAAAAAAAAACAGCAGCCAGGTCAAACTGTTGGAAGAGTTATTGTTTTCAACATGGATTGCATTTATATAGCGCTTTTATCCAAAGCGCTTTACATTGCCTCAGATACACACATTCATACACCGACAGCGGTGTCAACCATGCAAGGCAGCAGCCAGCTTGTCTTGCTCAGGGACACCTCGACACCCCGAGCCCGGGAACGAACCAGCAACCTTCCAGTTGCCAGACAACCACTCCACCTTCTGAGCTACTGCCTGACTTTGCTGTGCTGTCAAGCAGTCTACCGTTTGCATTCATCTGGAAATATCATCTGGAAATATCAAGAGTAACAAAGGCCAAAGGATGTAAAAATAACACTGTGAACAAAGGCGTACAAACTAATTGTAACATTTAATTTCTGCTATTACCATTGAAACAATTTATCCTACAAAGCTGACAGCATTCCCTCTCAATATGTCATGGCTTGCGCAGGGAGGTGAACCCAAATGCAGAGACCAGACTGTGATGTGGTAGATGCGAAAGGAAGCTTTACTTTACAAAAACAAAAAAAAACAGGACAGAAACAAACCGACAACCAGGAACTGACTAAATGGGGCAGGAACTAAGGAACTTAAATACATGGAACACAGGTGAACAGAAGTATTAAGAAGTATTTAACTTTGTATTCATTTATTTATTTTATTTTTTTACCCCTTACCCCCTATCCCTCAAAAGGCTCTGCCTTTTGCCAGGTCGCCATTGCAAATAAGAAATTGTTCTTAATGTCTTACCTGGTTAAATAAAGGTTAAATAAAAATAAAAATAAAAATATAGTATAGCACAGTATTGCATGGCAAAGTTCAGCCCCTACCTGCTCATTATTATCATTTAATAAAAATAATATTTTTGGCAAAACTTATAAATTACCAGAAACTTCAATGGTAAACATTTACATTTACATTTAGGGCATTTGACAGATGCTTTTGTCCAAAGTAACAATAAGTACATTCGTCAAAAGAATGAAACAACAATATATCGGTCGGACGGTACAGTAAGATTTGAATAGAACAAGTTTCAAGCACTCATGATTGCTAGGTTAATAGTACATACACAGTCAACAGTATTAGTATATGACTAAACTCAGATTAATACTTTAGATTAATACTTTAGTTCAATAATCTAAAGTCCGACAGCAGACAAGTTAAAATTCTGGGTGAACTCGATTTTCTCCGCTTTATGTTTGTTTCGACCAATCATGTTGCAGGAGGCGGGGATCTGTAAGCACGTAATTGGCTAACAGTGAAGACAAACTCGGCCAGCACTAGTAAACATTTCACAGTGGGAAGAAAAGCTAAAACAGTGGTTCCCAACCTTTGATGTTAGGTGTACCGGGACCTTTTGTGGACCACCTCATGGAATGCAGAAAGCAGCACTACTTTTTAAAAATAATAAGCCATAATGCTATATTTGCTGAACAATATTTATTTTATATAGTTTTCTAGGGTTAGCTAACCATAACCCTAACTATAATGGAAGGAGTCTCTGCATGTATGCATGTATGCATGTCTGTCCCCCGACTTCCTCGACAATCCAATTGACTTCACACTTGGCGGGTTTATTGCTGAGGACCGAAGGAAGTGCTGTGTCGAGTGTGAAGTTGTTTGGGTGAGCGGTTCTCGAGAAAGCTGCAGGCAGCAATACTGGAGGCCACGCAGTCGGTCCGTTCCAAACAGGCACGTTTTGGACGGGCACTGCGCTAGTTATTGTAAATGTGTCAAGAATAAAATCCCACGTACCACAAGTCAGATCAGTCTCAATATAATGAATGCACACAGAAGGATTCACAAATGTATTTCGGGATTTGGCGCACTGGTTGGTGTGTACGATTTTGGTGTGGTAAAAAACAGAAGACATAAGATTGACGTAACAAGACTCAATGAGAGAAAGGTTTGTTTGTGTGTATGCTTGTGTTAATTTCTCCCCTCATTAGTTTTGTTTTCTGGCTAATGGCATTGGGCTCCTGTAACTATCTACCTGGAGAGAGAGAGACAGAGAGAGAGAGAGAGATTAGAGTGGTGTAGCCCCCATTCTCTAATGAGCCAATATGATTCCATGGCTGCCAGCACACCCTGCAGCAAACCATTGGATATGCAGTGTGGTCAAATGGGCCCATTCACTCCCTAATGGGTGTGTTTCTTTCAGTCCTCCCTGAGAGGGAACAGGTGGAGGTGTGACGGCCGGTAGGATGACTGACATGTTTCATATCTTTTGTTTGGTTGCAGTGTTTAGGTGAGGGAAGGAAACCATTGACCCACTGCAGATGTGTAACCTCTTATTTAATAAGAAGAATAATTGAATAATAGGCATCGTCTATGTGTGTCGTTTGTTTCCAGAGTATGTCTCGCGATGGCAGTTGTTATAGTAACCAGGGTGCGAATTATACTGTGACATTCAGGTGGGGGTCTCCAATTTTTTGTTTGTTTTCAATTTGTTGCTATGTTTTCACACCATACACAATACATGTAATGTACTGCTGCTAGGAACAGTAGACAAGTTCAAACGATGTAGAGAAGTGTAATAATATCATTGTGGAGTGTGTGTGGTTGGCTGGAGCAGCCTCACCTGGCCAGAGTCAGGCTAATTAGTCTGAGGCTGGGTGACGATGCTTATACAAGCCACCAACCACACACATGTAATATAATGACATGGGTGTTTAGTTATTTCTATATCTAACTATAATTGAAGGAGTCTCGGTATGGCTGTATGTATGTATGTATGTATGTATGTGTAGCAAACATGTTTGCCACATGCCACATAAGTGGCTCGTTTAGGGTTCCCCAAGACACAGGACGCAGGAAGGTGGTGAATAATCCGGTTTATTGTAGAGTTTGTGACATGAAAATGGACAGAGCAGATGGTAACAGTGCTAACGCTCTCCCAAGTGTGTGTGGCGATGGCTGGTTTAACCTGTGGGCCTTGATTAATCAATGGCCCACAGGTGTGCAGCCCCACCCAGCCAAACCAATCAATCAGTGACTGGCTAGGTGAGACTGCTTAAACCAGCCACCAACCACACACATGCCACAGTATGTATGTATGTATGTCTGTCTTTCCTTCGATCGTTATTTTAGCTGCAAGTGTGTGCCTGCTCTTGATTAGCATTCAATTACCAACAGGTACAGCCACAGTGACCTCCTCTCCTAGCTTCCCTTGCCTTGCTAGTCAACCCACTAGAACCATCACTGGTTAACATTAGTATTATTTTTTATTATATTTTTAACATCGGCATTACTACTAACTAACTGTTATGCTACAGGATATCATTCCATAGCTTTGGCGTCAGTAGTGGTTTATTCTCCAGGCACCATAGGCACTGGCATTACATCTCGAGTTGGTTCCTGGCTACTGCTCCTGAGATGGGTTAAAAAGACACATTTCCATTATCAAGGGTTACAATAACATAATATATGCTACTACACTATTCTATCTTCCTGATTGTACGAAATGTCAAGGATTCTTTATGAATAGTGAATGTAGCTATTCATGATATCTGTCTATCTATATATATATATATATATATATATAT
>OMKP01057245.1:0-13688 GCA_900302375.1 Bathygadus melanobranchus | reverse complement strand
TAACAGTCAAGGGGATGCTCCCCCACAACTCTCTAACTTTCTTAACCAGGCACACTTTATGGCCTCCAGGCCATCTCCTGAAGTTATCCCCCATCTCTTCCTCCCCTACTTCCTCAGCCTATCTTTAATACACGTGGCTGACCCCACAGCCCCCCTGAGGTCTGGTCTCACTCATGACTGATTGTCCATTAAGATTAGGTGTCTCTTCCCCGATTCTCAGACCCTAAATCCCATCTGTTTCCCCCAAAACTATTTTTACTGGTGGCACATAATAAAAGTAGTTGACACAAAAGCATGCGTCTCCTCTTAGTGTTTCCTCCACATTTAGTTCATTCATTTAGCAAAACCAGGCAAGATTGTAGTTATAATTCCCTTAAATGTATAGTAAAATTCTCCCTTACATGTTGTACTGTCATGATAGGCCAAACTGGTCTTGTATATTCATATGCCAAGGTTTTGGTGCAGGTGCTACAACTCCCAGCACCAGAAAATAAACAAGTAAGCTGAATAATGTCATTGAAAGTTAACACGTGTAACTTTGGTTCTATGAATTTCGGATGGAATGAATTAGTATCACAGCTGTCCGTCAACTCTATTTTTTTCTTTCTTAATAAAATAAATATGTGTTTACACTCAAAGTAAGGCACTAAATAAATGTTACATTAATCTATGTATTATACATTAATATAAGCAAACCCCATGTCCCAGCTGGAGCGCGCCACTCAACTACTTTCAGCTGGGCGCCTGGTACCACCATTACTAAGAGCAAACAAATGTTGCTCCAGAAAGTCACAACTCTTTCTCGGTCCTTACACCGCAGAGGTGGAATGGGCTCCCAGCCGATGTCAGGACAGAAGAATCACTAATCAGCTTCTGTAAGAGACTCAAGACCCACCTAATCAGAGTTCACCTGGATAGCTTCACCTCCTACCCACCTCTCCTCCCCAACCCTTTCCCACCTACCCGATCACTGCTCGAATCCCATCCCCTCCTGGATCCATAGCACTTCTATGTCTGTACGTCCTGGCACTATGTAGCATCCTGTATGCTAGTATGTCCCGGCATTTGAAATAGTACTTAGCATTGCGTAGCATCATATCCTGGCTGTTTTACAGTAAGGGGTCAACCTAGCAACTATAAGCTTGAAACTTGTTATATTGACCGAATAATCAGGAGTGCTTGAAACTTGTTCTATTCAAATTGTACAGTACCATGAGCGATATATTGTTGTTTCCCTCTTTCCACAAATGTACTTACTGCAAATGTTAAATGTTGTAAGTCGCTTTGGATAAAAGTGTCTGCCAAATGTCCTACATGTAAATGTAATATATTCAAAGCTATATGAATCTTCCCCAAATAAATAATTGTACTTTTACTTGAGCCTATGAGTTGATTTTACACCAGTGTGTGTGTGTGTGCGTGTGTGTGTGTGTACTGCCACCAATTCTGTGAAAAGAGGAGCAGAGGACCCTCCCGCAGTGTTTACTAGTTGGAATGCATTCACTTCCATATTTTCATCACTGTTGGTGATCGTCCAACACATTGCTGTCTCTATCACCACATGCAAGCCAGATGAATTAAAAAGTGAAGGACATGTCCAGACAGGGATCCACAGCAGCCTGCGTCACTGAACACCAGACAGGAAGTAAGAAGGACGAGAGAAGAGCAGACAAGCGAGGAGAAGGAGGGATTGAAGGGAAGAGTGAGGACCCTTGTAAAAACGAGTGAATGGATAGAGAGAGGCGTAAGGAAGACAGAGATGGACAGAGGTGAAAAAAGGAAATCATATTAGGGTGTCTGAATGGGGGGTAGTGATAGGAAGAGGTACAAGTTAAACAAAAACAGAGCGAGAGAGATAGATAGAGAGAGGAAGATAGAGAGATGGTGAGACATGTTAGAATCAATGGCAGGCATAACCTTGAAGGTGACTGCTGTTGCCTTGTGATCCTCTGTAGCTCTTACAGTTGCTTTTATGCCTCTATGTGTCTGTGTGGCTGTTTGTCTACCGGTGGTGTTGCAAATCCAACGCAATGTACTGCTAAAGACACTGGTCATTGCTTACTTGACTTTAGACTTTCGATCAGGGCATTCACGGTTGAAGACAAAGGGTGCTGTTTCAACATTTTACATAACTGAACACTTCCGTTTGTATAAGTGTGGTCTATGGTCTACACTTTGCATGCTCTATGTAGGCAAGGATGGTGAAATAAAACTCACCCCCACCCATCAATCTACCTTCTGTCATCATCTCTAATTAGCGCATGTTTTACTACTTTGGTTTGGAAGTCATTTTGGGAATCTCCATTTTCCCGCCAGCCACTAGTTTATGTCTTGTGTCTGTTTTTGTAACTGTTTTAGTGCTCCTTGTTTTCATTTTTGTCTGTTTGCCTTGTTTTATGCCTCTGCCTTGTTTGAAGTGAAGTATTTCTCTTTCAACCTGCTTCCAAGTTTCTGCATTTGGGTCCTCGTTTGTTGGTTTTTTCTCCCCCCACACAGCTCTCGCTTTATCTGCTTCAATCCTACTTTCACCCCCAAACTGTCTTCCCTTCCTCTTTCTTCCTCATCCCTCCCTTTATCCACAATGTTCCCTCCCTTCTCCTCACCTCCCCTCCATCTACTCCCCATCCAAGTTTCAGTCACCTCTCCTCACCTTTCTGCTCCTCCTCGTCGTCTTTCATGGATTATTAATCAGCTTCAGGAGATGTTATGGTGACACCCTCCCCACCAGCCAACATAAATAGGTATTGACTACACGGTGTGGGGTATAGGTTTGTGCCTATGTGTGTGTACGGGTGTGTGATGCTTCAAAGGATCTAGGGAAGAGATTTCTTCAAGGGCTGCTGAACTCGTCTGCGTGACTGAAGCGCAGGGTATGGATTGGTCACAAAGTTGGAACAAAGTTCTTAAATATTCCATGGCAAAAATAGCAGTGGAGAGAGGAAATATGGGGGCTTCACGGGATGAATTTAGGATTTATTATGAATTCAGAGTTTAGGAGGAAATAATTATTTGGATATTATAGCACAAGTATATTTCATAAATAACCTGCATGCACTGGCTGAAAGTGATGATCTTTCCAGTGTTACTCTTTTCCATTAAACATTTGCTTTAAAAAAATAGCAAATGCCAATCTTGTGAGAGATAAGTGTTTTATTTATGTTCCGATGGCATTCTTTGTACACTTTCATCTTGAATATTGAATTGCAGTGTTGTGACGTAAAAGGTATAAGAAAACAAAATGTGAAGGCTACTAACCCGAACCATCACATGTTTGGCACTCTAAATGATTGGGTCGACAACATCAATCATTATTACACAGAGTGAGCTACAATAATGTAATGTCACTCCATGATATATCCGTAGTTTTCAAATCAAGCACATTGTCAATCATAAAATGTCATGTGCCTTGTTCTTTAACCCTATCAATATAGCCAACAAATACATATACTGTACCACAGCTGACATGACTAGAAGGACTGTTCAGTTACGATGTAGTGCCTACAAACCTGTCCTCATAGCTTGTAAGTAGGTCATCATAACGTAACAGTAATAGCCCCAGTCCCTTGGGTTTCCACTCAATATCTCTGGAACTGCTATCTATCTATCTCAACGATGAACTGCCAACTCTTTATTGTTCATTATTGTTTAACCACACTGACCGCAAAGTTGAATGATTTGGGGCGGATCAATGATTTATCATGAGGTACCCAGCAGTTCCAATGGTTAAGCAAGGAAGCAAGGCCTATACTTTGTCTCATTCCCTAGAAGGAATGACGGGAGCTCTTATTAGCAAATGGTTGGATTTGATTTGAGCTGCTGCTGGAGTTCCGTGGTCAGCGATTGGTCAACATGGCCAGAAATGTGTGTTCTCTTAAGACGGATGCATAGCCGCATCACTCTCTATGACAGTCACCACACAAGTATCTCTGCTTTCATCCACTTTTTCTATGCACTAAGATATAAATCTCATTATCACATGTAATTGTTAGTGAATTTGGACCTCACATGTGAGAGTCCGCTCCTGGCTCAATTAAAATCTGCTGTTGCCTCTTGGCTTCAGAAAGACGTGTGCATTTCCGTAGTAACGTTTATAACAGTATTGGTGAGTGTATGTGCATATGCATGTTTCGCATGCACAAATTCATTCGAAAAACATCGGTTGATGTCTCCGTATTCTCATACGAAGCTCTTTGTCTCATCCCCCACACAATCTCCTGCCAATCCCCTCCTATTTGAATCAAACGGAAGCACTTTCAGACCAATCAATCATTGGAAGCTCACCAGAAGAAACCTTTAACCATAAACTGCCCTTCTGTGATGTGTTGTTCAAACGTTATAACTGCAGATGCTTGGAAGTGATTGTAAGACGGAAATGACATACGCATGTTTGTGTTTTTACAAAAGATGATGGCAACAGTGAACAGCGGACAGTGAAAATAAATTAAAAGAAACAACGTCTATGTAGCACTCGCTACACGCCACATTAAGTGGCTTTTCCAGGGCTCTCCAATGCAGAAGGATTTTGTTTAAACCGGTTTATTGCAGAGTTTGATGCTGAGTGAAGAAAGAGCAGGTGGTAACTGCTAGCATGCTAGCGCTCCACCTGAGTGTGTGTGGTGATGGCTGGTTTAACCTGTGGGCCTTGATTAGTCAATACACCACAGGTGTGCGGCCTCACACAGTCAATTAAATATAACCTACATATTAGCTATGTATCTCCCTTCTGAGCAGAACAAGGAGTCAGGACCTCTGTCTGCACCAGGAGACACAAAGTTCACAATGATTTACTTTATTTATTATTTACAGTCCTCAATACATATCATTGTGCAGAAATGTGAGAATGTTCACATGCTCACTTGTAGCTGGGATACATGTACTACATGTACTTTCTGGCCACTTTGCAAAAGCATTGAAATTTCTTCTACATGTGCCTTCCACCAAGCGACAGCATCAACTAATTGCAGTTTCACCTCAGAAATTTTTTCTTGGGTGGATGGCATTGCAATTCCTGCTGCTGACCAGTTCTTCCTTGCAGTGGTGAATCGCTGTAACAATCCAGATAAGCTCTTCTCTTCCCTCTCGGTGGTGGTGGATGTGCTTTGTGTGGTTGCTGCTGTAGGCTGTTCTGTGTCTTACGTTTTTGTGTTGTAAGTGCCATTGCTTTATCACTGCATGCCTTGACTGTGTCATCCAGATTCTCAGTAAAGCTTCCCTTAAACCTGGGACCCACACAAATGGATATGTTTAGTGCATTCTTAATTTCCTCTGAATAACTGAGTTGCAGTAGCAGGGCACTTATCTATCCCAATTGTTTAGTGAGAGTGTATCTCACTGTTGATGTGCTCCAAGACTGGCTTCAGGGATGAAAGTGTGACCTGTTTCTCTAAGACCAGGGCATCTTTAGGCATGAGATGCACTGTGCTTCTGTCTTCTGCTAGTTTGAAATCATTTCAAATGTGGATCCCCACCTGGTGACCACATCATTGTACATACAACCTATATCTGCTCTCTCTATTCTAGTACACTTCTCTGTATACTGTATGCATATTTAAAATATTTACATACGTCACTTCTGTATATTATAACTTATAGGACCACGTATGCTGTAGTACTCACTGCACTACTGTAAATATTATGCTATATTTTTGCACTACATTTCATTGGCTTTGTACCTGTACTCTGCATAATGATAATAAAGTTTCATCTAATCTAATCTAATCATCTAATCTAATCTAATCATTGCATGCTCAGGGATGTTCAATTCTGCCTGCTTCTTTTGAAGCTCTCGTTTTGGTTTCCAGCTTCGAGAAAACCCTTGCACCGAATGTCGGCATGCTCTGGTAGCGGGTTCCACCCTTGAGAAATCTTGAGGACTTGACAGATTTGAATTGTGACCAAAACAAGAAAAACCAAGCACAAGGAAAATGTTTAAAGGCTTTCTTCATGTTACTGGCATTGCCTGTTTTAAGTCCAGACAGACTCTCATTCTTCATCTTCCTGTCCTGGAACATAATTTCAGCAATATTCTCTGCCGTGTGGTCTTCTGGAAAATACAGTGTCTCAAGACTCAAGTGACCAATCTGAGGGGAGATAGTGAACTGTAAAGCTCATAAAGGGCTATCCTTCACCACCAGTGCTGGTCCAAATGTCTGTCGTTGCACCAAACCCGACAACCTCTTGTTAGCTGTTCCTCCACACTCACTCATACCTCCTTGTACATGCTTGGGATTTTGTTTGTGGAGAAGTAGGTTCTTGTTGGAACTTTGTATTGCCTTTGTCATTAGATGAAGAAATCCAGGTTTTTTCCACATTCTAAAATGACATCATGTCTTCGATGATGAAATAGGTCACAGCTTCATTAAAATGTTGGGTTTGTTTTGAAGAGGGAGCATAAGACACACATGTCACCAAGGATTCTGCAACAGTGGGTTGAACTGCAGCAGTACCAGAGACTTCAGCTAAAAATGAATAAGAAAAATGAAAATAAATAATCCATGCCAAGATGAACTTCGATTGGACTTGCAGTAATGAATTTTGTTGATTTGTTTACATTTAAAATGTAGTATTTTTCATTATTATTATGATGGGTCAGACAGCTTACTTACCATACATTAATGACCATACATTCAACGGCATTTGTTTTTACAGAAATTGCTTTCTCTGAAACAAAGTCTGACCCACTATGTGAGATCACATCTTCGAAACAAGACAAACACCACATTCATTTTTCCATATCATTTATTTGACTTATTGCACCTTAAATAATTCATCAATTTTTCCAAAAAAATTCCTGTCTATTGTTGTTTTTTGTTTGTTTGCTGTTTTTGTAAAAACGAAGGAAAGACTCTGGGAACATCTTTGGGAACATCTTATGCAGGTGTCATTAATCGCTGAAATGCAATTAAGTAGATCCCATGGTATAGCGCTGGAAGTCTGTTGTTCCTAATTTTGAGTTAGTCTTTTAGCATATTTATCTACCGTACCTTAAATGTACCGTAAATGTAAATGTACCTAGCATTTACTCAACAAAGTGAAGTGGCACGGTGGCTCAGTGCGTAGCACTGTTGCCTCACAGCAAGAAGGTTGTGGGTGTGTGTGTGTGTGTGTGTGTGTGTGTGTGTGTGTGTGGCCGCACACAAGTGTGTTAGAAGTGTCTATACCGTGTGGCAAATAAAGGACCAATGTCCTCTGATTACTTACTTACACAGATGGGAGGAAGCAACAGGTTGTAAATGGTCACACTGAAGCCCTTGAGGAGATTACATGCCGTTTCGGTGAGCGTTAATTTATAAACCGTGCAATGCTCCTTTCTCTGCTTTCCCTACAACCCCTTGGTCATTCTTTGTGTATCCAAAATGCTCCCATACTGACAACTTCAGGCATTTCTGGGTGGATACAAAGCTTCAATGCTGGGTCCCTCGGGCCGTAATTTAGCTAATGTTGTGTAGCCCCCATGGATGTCGGTAGACCTCCTGTCAGGAAGCATGTGCTGCACGGCATTTTAAGATGGTGCACCACAGGTGTAACTTTGCTTCTATTCAGTCTGCGGGGTGGGCCGGTAATTTTGGTTATTTCGATAACGTGCCATAATGCCGTAGCTGAACCTTTACGGTTTCAAACCGGTGACGTTTTAAAGTTCAATAGTGAAATCAGTTAGTGGCTGCGTCCCTTGTCCAGGCAAGGCCCTCTACTGGACCAGCGGTTGGACACGTGGGAAATATTTGGCCTAATATCATTCAGCCTGGCAGGCAGAAGATTTAGGAGGGTGCAGAGAGAGGATACGGCTAGGAATAGGGATACACAGGGAGTCAGTGAAAGGAGAGACTGCGACACACACACATGCGCACACACACTTTATCCTGAATGAAAGTGCAAAGGGACATACACACTTTAGTCCCTGACTACAAATGAGTACAGAGAGGAATGCAGCCATGCTCTTCAGGCTAGACTATTACCCAGTGAGATTACCAGATGCAAAAACCTCCCAAGAGAAAACAACACAATGAACAATAATCACCTAAAGGGGCACCGTTTATGTGCCAGCATCCATTGTCTTTGTATCATGATGTTTGTGGTTTTAATAAACAGCGTCAAGTGGAGACAAAAGGGAAGAGAGGCTGTGTGCTAACAGCAGAGGGATGGTGAGGAGCTGCATACCAACGACAGAGAACAGCTGCTGTGTGAAGCAACGGTAGCCCGTAGCCAAGAGACACCGCCTCTCGATGCCGTGCATTATCTCTCAAAATCAGTGGAACGGATTTCATAGTGTATCTCAAAGGGACTGGGGATTCAAAAGCTCAAAAAGATAATTAGTGAAGTTGTGATGATAGTGGTGGAGATAGCTACATTTGTGTTCTATTTAAAGTTATTGGCCTGGCACTTGTACGACACGAACGCTAGTGTTCTCTCATCCTGTTATCGCATGGCATCACGCGATCAATCAGCGGAAAGCAAGAATCTCATCAAATGTTTACAAGAACGGCAAATACTATGACACTATGAAATATAGATGTTAACTATTTATGTCTTTCTGCTCCCACATCTCACATTGATTCTCAGATTCCCATGTAATGAAATGAAATTATGATTTGGGTTTTGTGATTGATGTTTTTTAACCATATGGAACAGCTTCCTATAATGAAGCACACAGTACAGCATCATGAATCAATGGGGATTCATTCAGGGGTACATGTGACAGTTTAGGTTCTGGGCAGGGAGGAGGTGTATGTGCTGCCTACTATGATGTGGTGCCCCACTTAGGTCCTCAGCTGCTGGTATTCTGGATGCTCAGTCCTGGACATTCAAGAAAGGGTATAGCTTCATTCAATACCAAGGAACCTGCATGGAGAGGTCAAATCAGCCTTTTAAATGGCTGAATGGCCTTGCTTATTCATATTGTACCATTCTTGGTGTTTTTATTTAGAACCTACAAATTTACATTCTTTTTTTTAAATGTAGCATATTTGTATGACATATACTTTAGAAATACTGTTTATAGTTATGGACTGTGGTGTTTTTCATATTTAGGTAGTATTCAAATTCATATTTTAATCTCTTGACACAGGATTCACTTTCATCACATTTTCAAGATCTTAGCATTTTGAATTGAAGTGTTTTTTTTAATGATGAGCAATTATGAAATCAAATTCCTATGTTGATTTGTAAACGCCATATTGACTGAGATGTTGGGAACAGACAAGCAGTTTCTGAAGAGCTTTTAATGTCAATATAGTTAATTAGATGTTTATTAAAAGTTCACAGCAAAATACAAATTCATCCAATTTGTCAAAACTGTGACTTCTAAAGCCTTTGTTTCATCCATCCTCAACGCCGTGGACAATTTAACCCAATGCATCATCTTGGATAAACTGCTACTGTATATGTACATCACTGCATTTGAATAAATGGACATAAAACATCTCTTGGCTCAATGGCACACAGTTGTACCAATGGTTCTCAGTGGTGATTAGAGTGCCTCCCGTAGAGCAATAAATCAATAGCATCCTCACAACGTGATCACCGCTAACAGTAAGTGGAGGCAACGCTAGAGAGGCACATTCAGGCATGCAAATGCAATTAACATCCAGCATTCTAGTAGAGGCAATCACAAAGAATGCTTTCCTATTCAGGTGGTAAATGGTAAATGGATTGCATTTATACAGCGCTTTTATCCAAAGTGCTTTACATTGCCTCACATTCACCCACTCATACACACATTTATACACAGACGGCGTCAACCATGGAAGGAAACCGCCAGCTGGGAGCGGTTAGGGTTAGGTGTCTTGCTCAGGCACACCTGGACACTTAGCTAGGGGGAGTCGGGGGTCTAACCAACAACCTTCCGGTTGCCAGACAACCATTCTACCCCCTGAGCTACTGCTGCCCTAAGGAGGTACCCATTGCACCAGGCCCTCCACCCACAAGCGTATCCACGCAGACAAACACACACACAAACCTGCTGTTCCTTGCAACTGGTGATACAGTGTATGACAATGCTCACACCTCATTCTGTCAACTGTTTTCTTCTTAACAGGTCCCTCTGTGTGCCTTGTTAGCCAACCCAAACAGAGGATCTGCCGCACATTTCCATAATGGTATTGACCGAGCGCTGATAGGCTCTCATGTCTGGAAATACATGTGGATGTGCACGCACACGCACACACACACACACACACACACACACAATTATCTGCATGCCTATTACCTCTGAAATACATGGTTGCCAGTGTGAGCCAAGGAGAGTCAATTTGAGGCTTGGCTGCTCACCCGAGGCACCCCCCTCCCCCCACCCTCCCAATCCCAAGCACTGGGACCATGGAGGCTGGGAGCGGTGCATTTTGGGAAGCCATGGGAGTTGAGTAATGAAGGTCAACTGTGCTCCTTTATTTGGGTTAAACATACACACACTCAAGTGGCGCGATCAAACCCTGATGAAATGAGGCTGCAAGACACACATAGCAAGTCACAAGTGTGTCACGGTACGTACTGTAGATGACCAACATATGTCTGAATGGAACATAACATACTGAACATAACATATGTCTGAATGGAACATAACATACTGAACATAACATATGTCTGAATGGAACATAACATACTGAACATAACATATGTCTGAATGGAACGCCAACCACATAGTCACTGGTAATGCCACAGCAAAAGGAACATGTACAGCACAGGTTCTTCCAATGCCTGATCCGAAGACCAATATATATATACATATATCTTGGTGTCTACACATTGGTATATCACACTGTAGCTCAGGGAGCACAATATGTAGTCTGCCGAATAATTTAGAGGACTGACATCAGGAAATGCTGCGGCTATCTGGAGAAGGCTGGACTGAAGGACTGCAAGAGATCATTAATCACAGGAGGCCAAGAACAGGTACTTGCCACCAGGTCGGTCGAAGCAGGACTCCACCGTAATAGACAGGACCGGTGACAGGTGAAGCGCTATAAGGTGCATTCTGGCACATTTCCGGATAAGTGGAGATATCAGGCTGGGACAACGCAGTGAGCGATGGGATCATCAGGTTGCAGGAAGCATGTACCGAAACATCTGTACAGAGTGTAGCCTGGACCCTCCCAGCTCCAGATGGCAGACATCATGAGGGGTGATGGAGAACGACACACGAGGATCCTGTGAGACTTTCACCTCTAGACAGACAAATGTGTCCTGGCTAATTCCTGGCATATACTGACAAGAATTGTTGAAAATGTGGCGAAAAATGTGAGGAATTCTATGAACAATAGCTTGTTCATAGAATTCCTTGTGTTTATAGCTATTTATTTTTTAGATATACAGAGTTACAGACAGCCGAAGACAAGGTTCAAGGTGTCGATGCACAGTCCTTAGAATATCACAGACATCTTGTCTTGTTAACATTACATTACATTTAGAGCATTTGGCAGACGCTTTTATCCAAAGCGACTTACAAAAAAGTAACACATTTGTCGAAAGAGGGAGACAACAATATATCGCTGATCGTTAACAAATTCAGTTTCAGATGACTTCAACTCGGCAAGCCTCGTTTTGGAGCTGGTGAAACTGTGCATACATGTGTGTCAGCATTTTCCCCTGAGGACCACGTCAATCTCCTAATAACGGTTTGGCACGAGAATGTTCTGAGGACGTGTAAGTTGCCGTATGTTAGGTTTTCCAATCTGCTTTCATGTGTGATGTGGTTGGATGTGAGCCAGCAGGTAACTTCCACAACCTGTGAGCAGGAAGGCTCCAAACGGCGAAACTGCCAAAGGTCGTACACATTTTTCCTCTCTCCCAATAACCTCTTCGAGTTTGATTGATTGTTTCCACATGCGTGGAAGTTATTTGCAGACCTCGGCGTTCCGCACGAGGGAGTGAGATGAGATTTGTTTACTCAATGAGTCTCATTAGTATGGTGAATGCAAATTTTAATATAGGTCCCATATGTTTCCGTTTATGTAGCCCACAAACTGCTGTCAAAAACAATGTGTTCTTTTAATTAGCTTTCCTGCTGGCCCAAAAACATTACATCCAAAAACCAAAGTAAGCCGAGACGGTTTAATGTCCTATTACACACCCATTAGCCGAAATATGACAAACGTATCAATTGTCTGTCATTTTGCTGTAGTAAACCAAAGCATGACCGTAAGAAATAAAAGAAAAATAATGACACATTTAGCGTTCCGGCCTCGACTTAAACCCAGGCTAATGGGTGTGAGCCATTTGTTTTTCTGTAGCTAATGAAGCCCTAATCTGCGTGGGCATTTGTCATGAAAGACGCATTACACGCGTTTCACACACACAACAGAAAATGTTTTAATGCTTTGATTTCTGCCCTCCCTCGTCCATATTAATCCGCCATGACTGTTGTGGCCGTCATGGTGTTTGTAACCCTAAAGCAGACGATAATCCATCCCTATCTGCAGGCAGGCGTTAATAAATCACACAGAGAAGCTTTTAGGAGCTTGGAGCCATGATAATGCCACCTTCTCGCCGCTTGCCATTTCACTTGTGTTCCGGTAAACCCCTCGCTGACTCATCACAAAGTGGACGACTCTGGGCAGAGTGAGCCCGACACGACACGACCCGACTCCTGGTCAGACAATAATAAAATGGCTATATGAGGTGGACCACATCAGTGTTTTAATGCTCTCACTTTCTCTGCCCTTTAGGCTGGTGGAGGAGTTTACAGTTCGGACGCACAGGATCTTCAATCAATCCTCGCTCAATGTGAGGAGGGCTCGTTTCATTATTGACTTGCACATTGTTATGTGTTCATTAATAAAGAGCCTCATTGATTATTGATTATCGTGATCGTAACGACGTCCCGCGTTTCGTGCGCCTCAAGGTTGAGCGACTGACCCTGGTGACGGCCTGTTAACAACACCATCACAAGCGTTTCATATGACTGCTATATCAATAAAGTTTAACTGCCCCACCGGCCTTTAACCAGAACCAATAAGGCTCAGATTCACATAAAACAATACATACAAATATCCACCCGGCCGCTGGGTGATGCGCCGCACAAGGACGTCTTACGAACGGCAGCGGAGACATTTTAACTTTGACGAGTCCTTCATTAGGCATCGACGGGAAAATAAAACAAGGCGTATGTTATGGTGGTTTGACACAAGCAAGGTTTAATGTGACTCTTTAACTGTCATGGGAGCAACAATGACATTCACGCTGTGACGTTGCCACCACCGCGTTCTGCCTGGGCGGCTGCTCTTCCTCGCCGCCGCGGTGCCTTTCTTCCCTCTTCTTCTCTGCGTTTTTTTTTTTTTTTTTAATCGTGTACCGCAACCTATTTAAATAAATATGCTAATGACTACATCTTTTTCTGACTCAGTCAGGGTACTCTAAATAACCCAGGAGACCCAATGAAAAGGTCCACCTGTCAGCCAGTTCAGGAATTAACATGGGAGGAGACAGCGATGCCTGCAGAAACTTGAGAGGAGAGGGTGTGTGTGTGTGTGGGCATGTGTGCACGTGTGCCTGTGAGTGTGTGTGTGTGCGCGCGTGTGTGCCGGTGTGTGTGCGCATGTGTGTGTGTGTGTGTGTGTGTGTGTGTGTGTGTGTGTAGGGAGGAGGAGGGCAAGGAAGGTGAGAAGGAGAGGCCTAGACACTAAAAGTTAATGGAATCACACACACATAAAACACACACACACACACACACAATTGGGGTGCAAACGTTTACTTGA
>OMKP01057227.1:5587-16315 GCA_900302375.1 Bathygadus melanobranchus | reverse complement strand
AGAGAGAGACAGAGAGAGAGAGACAGAGACAGAGAGAGAGAGAAAGAGAGAGAGAGAGAGACAGAGAGAGAGAGAAAGAGAGAGAGACAGAGAGAGAGAGAGAGAGAGAGAGAGAGAGAGAGAGAGAGAGAGAGAGAGAGAGAGAGAGAGAGAGAGAGAGAGAGAGAGAGAGAGAGAGAGAGAGAGAGAGAGAGAGAGAGAGAGAGAGACAGAGAGAGAGAGAGAGAGAGAAAGAGAGAGAGAGAGACAGAGAGAGTGAAAGAGAGAGAGAGAGAGAGAAAGAGAGAGAGAGAGAGAGAGAGACAGAGAGAGAGAGAGAGAGAGAATCCATGACACGGCAGGTTTCTTTTTGTCTGTGGGTTTTTGGTGAAAATACAAAGATGAAGACTAAAAATGTGTTTTAGCGTCAAACCTCTGATTATGTTTTGGTGAATTATCTCCTCATCTTCTTTCATCCTTTCTGTTTCTCAGCAGGGTGCGACGCTCACGTTAACTGTATTTAAATGACAACGTTCTGGCTGGATGTGGGTAATAAAGTATAAACTCAGGATCTATTTTAATATCTTGAGTGCCGTTGAGCTATGTAGCAAGTGTGTAATCATTTGGGGTGTATACATCAACCTCAACGACGGTTCTTAAGTTCCCGTTAAGATCTGGACGGCACATGACTGACGGCCACTATACCATGAAAACACCCCATCGTCATAATAGGAGCCGTTGGCTCCATTCAATCAGGGGATCCCAAACGTTTTCATAGCGTGACCCATCTGTTGGAGGTGCCTTAGACCCAGGACGACCTCCCCAATACTTCTACTACTACTGTGCAGTAACATCAGCAATAAGAGAGAAATAGAGTATTTTGTTCTAATTGCAGTCTACCTTCAGCGATATATTGTTGTCTCCCTCTTTCGACAAATGTGTTACTTTTTTGTAAGTCGCTTTGGATAAAAGCGTCTGCCAAATGCTCTAAATGTAAATGTATAGTGTTCAGCAATACAGTGTTCTGTCCTTACAGCCTTTAAACCTACCCATGAAAAAGACAAGACTTAGATGCATGGATATATATTTTAGAAAATAATGTTTATCAATACATTATGTTGTTTGTCTTGGTCCCCTGCTGTGACCACCACTATATTAAAGCTATATACACGTTCTATCTCAAATTGGACTATATTAGCATGATCAGCGTAGCTATGGGCCGGCATGGTAGAAACAGCAGAAAGACACAGAGAGAGATGAAGTACTGTCTGCTATTTCAGTCTGAAGAGGGACCGAGAGGTAGAGACAGTTTGTTGTTGAGTTTCCTGCTCAAAGGCTGTTGGAATTGAACCTCAACCACAACTATGAGAAAACTGCAACAGGTGGAAGAGAAAGAGACCCAACTCTGCTCCCTGGTGTTTCAATGTGGTACTGCATCTCCCTGGCATTGTGTTTAGTGTGACATGCTTAGTGTGATGTATGCAGAAGTATTATTGTACAGGTGTTTCAGTCCAGTTCACTCTCATAGATTGAATTCTGACCAATGGCTTTATCCTGCAAAAGTGTCAAATTGATGATTAATTATACAGTATAATTGGTTGATTGACTGATGCTAAATACTACAATAAATGGCAAGAGTCAGTGTGGGACATATTTAGAGTAGAGTTGTCCTATGAACCTGACAGTCAACACCAACAACCTACAAACAGACTCCACCTCAGTTTGAGTTTCTGTTTCAAAACACAAACAGGAAACTAAACCAGCCAATTACTCCTTTGAATTGACTTTCCACAAAACGCCCAAATAGTGATTATGTTTAAAACCAACAGACAGAACAGAGGAATTAAGTCGGCAACACCAGAGCATCTTAACATGCTATCCTCAGTAAACTAACGAATTCACCACCGAGACACTGACAACATCTAGTCCCGTTCTAGTGAGGTGCAGAGAGTTTCTGCTAAAGTGCAGGGTGCTAAAGTGCAGGGTGCTTCACAGAAGATCTTCTGGAGAACGCTGGGAGTAGAAAAAGACCACCCCCTTCTCCTTGGAGAGGAGAGAAAGAAAGAAAAGAAAGGAGAGAATAAGAAGAAGAGGAGGAATCAAACTGAGCGGCAGAGGAGGGGCGGGGTCCAGCCGTAGTCATGGTGAAGACGCGGCACCCCCTCATTAAAAACACATGACATCAGAGGGGGGAGGAGCTTCAGAGCCTCTGGTAGGATGGAGAGGATGAGGCATATAAAGACCTCCAGCCCAGCGGCCCTGGGAAGCAGCAGCCGGAGATCTGAGCAGAGACTCCACACTTTTAGGATTTAACCCCCGGGACAGAAGCCTCCCGACCCCACCACAGTTCTCTGGAGCGTAAACCTTGAAGGTACGGTGCCTGCTCTCATTCTCTCTCTGGACTCCTCTCTGGTCCTGTCTCTTTCTGGTCTGACCTCTCCCTCTGGTCTCTCCTGGCCTCTACCCTGGTCCCCTCTCTCTCTCTCTGGTCCACTCTCTCATCTCTGCTGGTCTACTTTCCCTCTCTCCTGGTGTTTCCCCACTGGTCTCTGGTCTCTCTCTTTCTCTGTCGCCTGGCCCTTCTGCATCCAGGAGATGATGCCAGGTATTCAGAACATGTGGACCTTGTGTCACCTGGGCAACAGGGAGGGAGGGAGGGAAGCTAGTCTAGCTTGTCTAGCTGGAAGATGGGATGGTTTAGCAGACAGCTGGAGATGCTCAGCTAGGGAGCAGGAATGACCAAACTGGCCTGAGATGAAGCCAAGAGCTCAGTTCTTACTCAACCATTGCAAATCTTACATTTGCATGAAATGTTAAGACACGATGCACCAGGTCCATCTCTCATAATTCAAAGTATCATATCATAGGTTGTATCATAGCTCTTTGTAAGCCAATACTCTCAGTGTTGACAGATCCTTTTTTGACACATTATCTTTCATTTCATTGTTTACTGTGTCCTGTTGCGTTTCAATGATCTTTACATGTATATACATTTTAAACAGCAAAGTATCATTTATCTAAATATTTCAATTGAAATGCTCTTCGTACGTCACTTTCCCAGGCTTTGCTTCACAAGATGGATCTCCGTGTGACAAGTGTTCTGTTCGTCCTGCTTGCTCTGGTCGGGGCGACCCCTGACCGGTACTATCACCATGTACCCAAGGTCAGCAAGAGCTACCCAGTCAAGGCCCAACCAGTCAAGAGCCACGGTGAGTCGTACAGTAGCACACATACTGCTCTACACGTCTATATATTTGGATCCATGTCGGCCTGGACCAGAATCCTCTTTCCCCCTCCAGAAAGTTTAAAAATGATATAGTATCGATTGAGATATTAATAGATAATACAAATATGAAATAAATGTCATCAAATTAACTAAATATTTTGTTGAGGTGCCAAAAGTAATTTCTATTAGCCAATGAGTTGAAAATCCTAATAAAAATATAATGTTATCAGCACACACACACAGTACATCCTCTCTCTGAGTGCATCAAATTCAACAGTTAATCTGTAAAAAGGTGGTCAGTATTTAAACACAAAACTTCCAAGTGGAATTAGGTGACAAGGGCAATTCAGTGGCAACTATTCATATTGTAAAGGTTCACATACACTCCTCTCCACAATCATTGATCAAGGTGCACTTTCATTAGCCATTAGTGTATGAATGTAAAATTGAAGGAACAGACCTTTTGAGGTCTGCAATTAAACCAAGACCTCGTTGGCCTTAGTTTAATTGCTGAGGGAATGTCCGTCCATCAAAGCCCCTAAAGTCACAGAATCTTGGCAAAGTTAAACTGTTTGCCCAGAACAAAAGAATGGGTTTTTCGTATTAAGTGGTTAGTGGACAGTGGTTAAAAATAACATTTGGCATTGACTTTTGCAGCGTTGCAATGTAGTTTTAACAAGTGGTTTGACATAAAAGTGAATTACACCCAACAATAACAGCTCAAATTGAAAAAACCAGAAGCACCAGACAAACTCTAACAATCTTCTCTGTGGCAACTTTGAAAAAAGTCCCAAAACAATATATAGAATGGAAAGTGTTCCGGACTTGTACAAGCTATAAATGTAAATACTTTGAAACCACCATGGAAACCACAACTTAACTCAATGTAGCTCACCTGAAAGTGATCTTTTTGGTAGTACTAGTACTAGTAGTACTAGACGCATTCAGTCAAGACAATAGTTGACAAATTCAAAAAGAGTTTCAGGAAGGATATTGATTATCTATAGAGGTATTGGCACCTATGGAAACCAGATGGCTCTCCAACAGTTTGAAGAGTCACGGTTCAGGGAGAGGTTAGGCGTAACCCAGATGCCACGACTATCATCACCTTCACTCTGCGGTGATCCTGGCTGCCAGAATGTTCCGCCTTTTCTGCCATTTTTGGTTTGCTTTGGCACAGTTTTGTGTGGCTGGCAAAGGGTCGTTCGGCGGTGGTTTATTGTGCAAATATATGTGCATGTTGAACGCACAAGCACAATCGCAATAAATTGTTTTACTCACAACCTTCTTCTCATTCATTCTCTTGGGTGCAAATTACTATGTTTCTCTACCACACATATATACAAGCTGATAATATCACAGCCCAGAGATAACTTTTATTTGAGGAGGATTTTGGCAGCCTGGAAAGTGGATGTTATGTGGTATAACATTTCATGGTTTCAAACTAGGTTTCTACTTGGGCCACCCATGCTAAAAATGTATGCACTCTTGGACTATTGCAAGACACTTTGGGAGAAAACCTCCACTAAATGGAACATTATTATTAGGCAGTTAAACGGAACCATTCAAATTAACCATAAAATTATCATTTCAAATCACTGCAGGTAAGACTTCTGCATACCTGTACCAACATAGCTCGAGTGAATGTACTGTAATCATTTTCATGAATTATTTTTCTTGAAGGAGCAGCAGTAAAATCAGAACAGAAACCCAAGCAATTCAGACATTTATGCAACAAGTGTCAGCAGCTATAAAGCTGTACACATCAGAGTGTTTTGGCATCAAGCGTCTCACTCAAGGGTGTGCCCGTAGAAAGAAAATGGAAATCCCTTTTTTATAGACAAATAAAGAATTTCCAAATTCAAAAAGGGACAACTGCTTCAAAGTATGTAAAACACATTTTATGTTGTGCACACACTAGAAATCCAACATTCCATAACGCAAACCACTCACGCTAATGTTGCACTGCATCCCAATCCCCAAATCAAGTGGCATGAAATACGGGGTCAACAACTCGCCACTAACTATACATTCACCAGCCTCGCCTAGCCCATGAAATTAGAGGCTGTATTGTATAGAACACGCAGGCTTGTTAAAGTGAAATGCAGGAACACACTATCTTGTGGTGGACCCAGTACCCACAAGATAGTGTGACTGAGTGGGAACATCCCTGTCATGCCGCTGGTGCTGCTCACCATGACCTTTATAGATAACATGACCTTTATATAGAACTATGGTCTCACACTGAAGAACACCGACGACAAGACGCCTCGGCAACACAGAGAATTAAAATGCAAAGAGCTGATTGTGTTCCACCAAGCGATGCATAGCAGAACGCCTAATCAATACTTCCTGTGTGGCTGATAATGAATGTGCCTTTAACCCTCATCGGTGACATTATTAAAAGATCAACATTAACAACATGTTTGTTGCATGTTGTTTTGTTTCAAGTCACTACGCCATAGTAGCTCTCTTTTTCATATCAAATAATGAGTCATAATATTTTTGTATTCTTTTTTTCTAGCTGTTGCAGGTGCGCCTGGTTCCCCGGGAGCACAAGGTGAGCCCGGTCCAATGGGCCAACCTGGCCCCCCTGGAATGAGCGGAGTTGGACATACAGGACCCGTAGGCCCCCCCGGAGCCCCCGGAAGCCCAGGCCATTCTCAAGCCGGCAAACCTGGCACTCCAGGTGGCCCCGGGAAACCAGGAAGCAACGGTGTCCCGGGTCTGAGAGGTGAGCATGGGGCAACCGGTGCCATGGGACCCAGAGGTGCACCTGGATCCCCAGGAATCCACGGACCCGCTGGACTCTCCGCCACTGGCAAACCTGGACCACATGGCCTGCCTGGAGCAATGGGACCAAGAGGAGAGACCGGTCTGAAGGGACACCCTGGAATCCCTGGACTTCCCGGCCAGAAGGGAGAGAAAGGATACGGTGTTACCGGACCTCAGGGGCCATCCGGCGCAGTAGGACCTCAGGGGCCCTCTGGCATTCCTGGTACCCCTGGAGTTGGCAAGCCTGGAGCCCCCGGATACCCCGGCGATCCAGGAAAAAGTGGCAGCCCAGGGAGAGACGGCGCCCCTGGATCAACGGGCATGCAAGGACCAAAGGGCCACACAGGAGCCCCCGGTATGGGAGCACCAGGCAAGTCCGGTCAGAACGGAACCCCCGGTCTGCCAGGACCCATGGGGCCTAAAGGTCCTCAGGGTCCCGCTGGACAGGCCGGCTCCCCTGGCATGCCAGGTGTAGGTACATCAGGTGTCCCCGGAACCCCAGGCAATAGAGGAGCTCCTGGTACCTCAGGAACCACCGGACAGAAGGGAGAGCCAGGCCCCACTGGTTACACTGGTCATTCTGGTGCACCCGGCCCAGTGGGCCCAGCTGGTCCACAGGGTTCCAGAGGATTCCAGGGAGAGGCCGGTGCTCAGGGACCCAAAGGTGACACCGGGATGGTCGGCGGACACGGGCCTAAGGGAACCAAGGGTGATCCAGGTGCACAGGGTTTCTCAGGTAAGCCAGGTATCCCAGGGATGGCTGGTTCTACAGGAGCTACAGGCCACACTGGTCCTCAGGGCCCCAAAGGATCACAGGGACACGCTGGACCCACTGGTAGCTCTGGCGCTAACGGAGCCCCTGGTCCAAAGGGACACACCGGACACGCTGGAGCACCCGGGAAAAGTGGTGAGAATGGAATTCCAGGTGGTATCGGACCAGCCGGCCCTCCTGGCATCGCTGGCCCCGCTGGGCTCAAGGGCCACCCTGGCCACCCTGGCCTACCTGGCCCTGCTGGACTGATGTCTAAGGGAGTCAGCGGTCCCCAGGGTCCTCCTGGAAATCACGGAGCCAGAGGTCAGGACGGTTTCCCAGGACCTGTCGGCCCCCCCGGCCCTCCCGGCCCCCCAGGAGAGACCATCTTCCACCATGAGAAGAGCGTGCCCATTAAGTCCCATGAGGTCATGATGCCCCATGAGATGATGAAGGCTCCCATGTCCGCCTTCAGCGCAGTGCTGACCAACGCCTACCCCCCCGCTGGCGTACCCATCCAGTTCAACCAGGTCCTGTACAACGGTGAGAACCACTACGACGCTCAGAGTGGTGTGTTCTCCTGCCAGGTTCCAGGCCTCTACTACTTCTCCTACCACATGCATGTGAACGGTGCCAACGCGCTCGTGGCCCTCTACAAGAACGAGGAGCCTATCATGTTCTCCTACGACGAGTACAACAAGGGCTTCCTGGACCAGATGTCCGGCAGCACTGTTTTGATGCTGCATACCCACGACAGGGTCTACATCCAGGTCCCCGATGAGGAGAGCAACGGCATCTTCGCAGCGGACAACGTGCACTGCTCCTTCTCTGGGTTCCTGATCGCCTCAACGTGATTTCGCCCTTCTAAGACCTCAACTGCCTTGCAAAATAATTAACTGCTCACTAAAATTGTCCAGTTGAAATTTGAATGGAAAATGCCATTGGAATTGTCATTAAAAGTCATACAAAAAAAAAAAGGCAATATTTTGACAAAAAGTGTCTACATGGAGCAGTATCGATAACGTTTTAGGGGAAATGAGCTGTGGTTCAAATTGTTCCAGTATCCCAGAGTCGTGTATGGGCCAGCGAAAACTAAACAGAATATCAGAGTATAAGTGGTGCTGCCTGTAACATTTACAGAAAACCTTCTATGTGTTATTTTTTATGTCTGTCATCGAAAATGTTTTACCTGTAATTTACATGGAAATAAATGTGGTGTTTTGGAGATGCTTCCGGATGCTGAACAGTGATTACGAGGAGAACTTCTAAAAGCATTTGGTAACAACAGTGATGTCCCATTGGTTGTATAAAGTGAAACAATAAAGTCATAGTTCGACAATGACAGAGAGTGGATATTATTAATTATTATTATTAATTATTATTATTAATAATAATAATTAAATACAAAATAACTCCTTGCCAGGACCAAAATGCTGAATTGCACACGTTCAGCAACTTAGCACTCGAAACATTGAACAGTTTGGAACAAAAGACTTAAGTTTTCAACGCACCTTTAAAAGCCGATGTATTGTAGTTGTGGTCGATGGCCGCGACGATGTCTTTCCAAAACTCTGAGTTGACTTGGTTCCCACGCTGCACAAACACAACTATATTCACTCTTCTATAACACGTGACAAAAGTTAGTGAACACAACGCAACACAGACACATAAAACACTACCTTGCGTAACATGTCCACGACTCGTCCACACAGAAGAGCGCCAGGAAGATCAAAATAGTTGTCATAGAAATAGTAATGTGCTGCCAAAGAAGAAACAACACGTTAGTTATAACATGATAATATCACATGGCTCTCCCCTTGTGACAGAACAGTCTCAAATGCCAGTCCAATGCAGACAGACATGCAACTTCAATCTGGTTTAAATCTGGTGTGTTCAGATCAGATTCATCTTTGAATTAATCTGCGAACGTGTAATTCATAAATGAGTACTTCTCAAGCAAAGAATAAACTAAATAGTGTTAGCAATCATTTTTTCTAACGTCCTATGTTGTATGTCTTATTATATTGATATGTATTTTAGTTCTGGGGCAGGATATATTAAATAGTCACAAATAAAGCCTGTATCAACAATTGTTGTTTAGACTAATAAAATATGTTTTTTCACCTATGTCCGTAGCTGGCCCGGGTTGGTGGACTTCCCCTGAATTACAAAGTAGCCTCAGCAATAATCCAACTAAAACACAATTCCAACTGGATACTTCTCACATTTCAAAATGTCCCAAAAGGATGTATAGTTGACAAGTGTGTCCGGCTCTCTGTCTACAACAGTGGAGCTCTGGTGTGTAAAGCAGATTAAAAGTGACTTTCAGTTGGTGGGGGTTGGTGAAAACTATAGAGAGAGAGAGAGACAGACAGACAGACAGACAGAGAGACAGGGAGACAGGCAGAGACAGAGAATGTACCAGATCTGGTGAAGGAGGTGTTGAGGTTCTCAAAGTGTTTCCATGTTCTCTGGGGTCCGTAATGTTGGAGGATCTCCTCGGTGCTGAGCTCCTTGGTTCCGTGTGTTGCTCTTTAAAAATTAAAAACACATCAAAACAATAAGCTTGAGTTTATCTTGTTGTCAAATCTGTAGAATAATGTAAATAATGTTTGCTGATCTTGTGTCAAAGATATCCTATGTGTGTGTGGGGCAGGACAGTCAAGCAGTTCGTGTGTTTGTGACTCCCTCCCAAAAAGGTTGTGAGTTCAAACCCGATGGCGTCAGTCTATCTGTTCCTTCATGACATGTATCTAATCTTCACTGTGTCTCCCAAATGTTACTAAACGGTACATATGGCATCGCGTATAACGTCTGTTGACCTCAACTTTCAAAGATACCTTTATGCAAATAATATGAAGAATGAAGAATAGATGGTATGTCTGTGGATCTCACCGTAGCACAGTTCCATCTTCAGATAACTTCACTAGATTTCCATCCTCAAGGTCAACAACAAGGCCTTTAAAACTGAAGCAGAGACGAAACATGTTAGCACAATCAATCACGATCAATCACGATCAATCACGATCAATCAGCAATGTCGAAGTTAAGACGGACTACATATTTTGTTTGAAACTATACGTCAATATCTTTTAGGAACCAAATAATATGATTACTGCATAAATTGGTCAAAATATGTAATAACATGCTACATGTACATACTAATAATATGATTAATAAGAACATCATGGGATTTCTGTATATTTATCATGACACTAGATCAATATCAAGTCTTTTCAGAACGGAGACTCCGTAAATAATATAATGTAACTAATAGTTATACCTGGTTAGTCCGTTAGTATAGTAAATAAGGAGTCATGACCTACCAGAAGTCCCAGGTAGCTGGGGTTAGGTGGAGCAGGTCCGCGTCATAACCCTTGTGCTCCACCAGATACCGGGCAAAGCTCTCGTAGATCAACTGAATGGGGAACACGTTAGGAGGATTAACGGTGGCTTAGCAAACGGAAGCAGCGGGGACATCGATGGGGACTCGTCAATTCGCTAAATCGTGACAGAAAGCCGTGCCACCAACGACCACGGCCTGGCGAAGCACGACGCCGTGTCCTCCAAAGACAACCAGCTCGTCTCCGTCAAATGGATTAGATCCACTGTCACTGACGACAGGTGATCCACGTACACATGTACACTGGGGTCTATTGGTGGCAAAACGCTACAGTAAACGCTGAGGTTGTGTTTAAACACGGTGTGAACAATGCGCTCCGCATCCCCAGCCTCCTGGCCGTGGGTGACGCGCACGGTGCTGCTGCAGCATCCCCGCGTCACCCCTCAGCATCCTGCATCCAGCCGCCACACGCCCCCATTACTCCACCAGCCGTTACATTTCACGGGCATGTCTGTTGAGTGACACACTTTAGTTTTATGTACTCAGCTTTACAATAACAGATTGAAGAAATTAAGTTCTGTTTGTTATCTCTTGTTGAAATGCAGTTCATTATTTCTGCCACTATGTGTCGCAGTCAGATAAGCCAGAAGTCAA
>OMKP01057202.1:1802-16425 GCA_900302375.1 Bathygadus melanobranchus | reverse complement strand
TAGCCATCAACCTATTCATACTTCAAAGTAGCCATACATCAAGCTAGCCAGATAACAAGCTCGACATACATTATGCAATCCATTACATTACGTTAGCTATGTTCCAAGCTAGCCATTTATCAAGCTAGCCATACATCAAGATAGCCACACATCAAGCTAGCCGTGCTTCAAGCTAGCCATACATCAAGATAGCCATACATCAAGCTAGCCATGCTTCGAGCTAGCCATACATCGAGCTAGCCATACATCGAGCTAGCCATGCTTCAAGATAGCCATGCTTCAAGATAGCCATGCTTCAAGCTTGCCATGCTTCAAGCTGGCCATACATCAAGCTGGCCATACATCAAGCTAGCAATACTTCAAGCTGGCCATGCTTCAAGGTAGCCATGCTTCAAGCTAGCCATATATCAAGCTAGCCATATATCAAGCTGGCAATACATCAAGCTGGCCATGCTTCAATCTAGCCATGCTTCAAGGTAGCCATGCTTCAAGGTAGCCATGCTTCAAGGTAGCCATGCTTCAAGCCAGCCATGCTGCAAGCCAGCCATACATCAAGCTAGTCATGCTTCAATCTAGCCATGCTTCAAGGTAGCCATGCTTCAAGGTAGCCATGCTTCAAGGTAGCCATGCTTCAAGCTAGCCATACATCAAACTAGCCATGCTTCAATCTAGCCATGCTTCAAGGTAGCCATGCTTCAAGCCAACCATGCTGCAAGCTAGCCATACATCAAGCTAGCCATGCTTCAAGCAAGCCATGTTTCAAGCTAGCCATGCTAGTTAACTATGCTTCTATATAGCCATAGTTCAAGATGGCCATGGTTCAAGATTAACCTGACGTGCCACATGGTTCTCTGGGAAGCCATCCTTTGAAACTGTATGGTAATGGGCTGGCACTTTAAAAAAAGATGTGATTGGATGAACCATCTGTCTATCACCACGCCCATAGCTGCCAGTAGTAGGCATAGGACGTAGGACGCAGATTGGTCCGAACAAGCAGATAACTTGGCCTGGCAAGATGGATGCACAAATCCAGCAGGTAAGTTCAAGACAGCCATGCTTCAAGTTATGAAGTATCTTCTTCAGTTCCATTCTGCCAAAGACAAGCAGGGGGGGGGACATGATTTAATAATTAGTAGGCGACCACACAGACTCGCTCTCTTTTATGTAGGCCTGCATGCTGGTGCATATTTCTATTACACTGAGACCATAAATGATGTGCATGTTATTGGCTGATAGTGGTTTATACTTTTAATCTAGACACACACACACACACACACACACACACTGTATTTCACTGTTTCTTTTATGGATGATAACCAGTGTATTGCAATCGTATATCTGAGTGTACAATGTAGTTTGTTGCTCTCAACAATAGTAGGTCGTAACCTACTTCAATGTTCAGTATGACTGCGTCTTACTCAGAGCAAGTAGCCTACTACACATAGATTTTAGGTGTCATTCCTTAGCTGTTTTTCCTTTTTGGATGCAGTAGTTCCAGTGTTTATCACCAGCAAGAGGAAACACAGTCGCCGCCGTTGGAGTGACAGCTGCGACCGGTTCCTTTGTTGCCTCCAAGGTTGTTCAACTCTCTCGCAGGTTGAGTCAGAGATAGAGGAAGTGAGAACTGTCTTGTCTCCACAGTGGAAACGTTCTCGCGGCGTCTGACTATGTTTTGACAGGGCACTGTGTAGGAAAGACCTGCTAATCTTTTTAGCTATGTGCACCATGTCCAGAATACATTGTGTATCACCAATACAACTTGGACTATGTGGACCCTCCATTTGGAACAGAACTTTTCCTGCCTCTTTGTGTGTTCTGACACACTGTCATTGTGTGTACAATGTGAACTTTTGAATGTCCTTTAATAAACCTGGTGAGGTATAAACACTCTGTTGTCCCTCCTCTCCTCATCTCTTCCTCTCCTAATCTCCCCTCCTGTCTCGCTATGAATCCCTCTCTCTCTCTCTCTCTCTCTCTCTCTCTCTCTCTCTCTCTCTCTGTCTCTCCATCGCCACCTCTCTCGCCCCACTCTGTCAGCAAATCTTAGAACTCCTGGGACAACAGAGGGCTCGGTTCACTGTACCTGAGACAACACATGAATAGGGAGGTTTAGCTGTGAAATAACAGAGAACATATTTATAGTGTTGGTGTTCATCTCCTTGTGAGTTGTGAGGTGTAGGATCAGTGGGGTCTGGTATCTGGTATGTATGAAGCAAATGTCAAACTGTTTCTGTTGCTGTGTGCCGTGATAGGTTGATATTTGGGTGTTGTTTTTTTTACTGATTTAATTTGATTTGAAGAAATGTTAAGTTTAACTGTTTTTCTCTCCAGGCGCTTGCGAGAAGTTCAATCGTTAAACATGATTACAAACTTTGACAGACTATATTCTGTATTGAACAAAGGTTAAAGTTAAGTTATATGTCATTGATTTTAAACAATCCTCATATCTTGTTTGCAGGAGTTTGAATGCATCCTTTCTGTATTTCCCGAGCTTTCCTTTAAATTCCAAGAATTTACAATTTGTTCATTCCTGCCAAGAACAGCATATTTTTCCATGCCGTGTTCCACGATCCATGGAGAGATCCTCCAGAATAAGGGACGATCAAGATCGAAGCAGAAATTGAACTCCATATCTGCAGCAAATTGGACTGTCACGCTCATTTTTAATAATTAAGGCCCCTCATTTGTCGGGACCCGCAGGTGATATCACTGGCCCTTTGTGGTTGTGTTGATATGCGATCCAGATAATATCAGTGTGGAGACATCAGATACTCTTGTTCTTGTGATTGAGGGGCTGGAACATTTAGAGTGTGTGTGTGTGTGTGTGTGTGTGTGTGTGTGTGCGTGCGTGTGTGTGTGTGTTGGGGGATTCATTGGCAGAGAGTGAAAGAACTTGTTTGAGTCATGGAAGGAACAGGCAGCCTCGTTGGGTTACTCCAAGGCAACATGACAAATTGGGTGTAAAAAATGATACTTCATTTAATTATGCTGTGGTTCGTCATTTAACCTTTCAATAGTATGTGAGGAATTGCATTTATATATCACTTTTATCCAAAGCGCTTTACATTGCCTCACATTCACCCATTCATACACACATTCATACACCGACGGCAGAGTCAACCATGCAAGGCAACAACCAGCTCGTCAGCAGCAGTTAAGGTTAGGTGTCTTGCTCAGGGACACCTCGGCAATTAGCTAGGGGGAGCCTGGGATTGAACTAGCAACCTTCCGGCTGCCAGACAACCGCTCTACCTCCTGAGCTACTGCCACCCCCAGTACGTGTTCACGGGGTGTTTGTCGCGATGAGTGATCATTGCATTGAATTTTAGATCAATTGGAAACCCGTCAATTGGAGACTGCGTCACACAGCCAATCGAAGTCCATTTCATCATAGCAGTCCTCTGTTCTCTCCACCCTTTCCTCCTTCCCTCTCCTCCACCAGAGCTGGGAAAGGCGTGTTCTCAGCCATGAAGCTCGGCAAGATCAAGAGCTCCAAAGACGACCACAGGAAAGGAGGTATACGATCACCCAACTGAGTTTGGTGGAGCAGCTTAGCTTTTCAACCCTTTATGATATAGTTAACCTAGCTAAAATCTGAACTTCACTCACCAACTGTCTGCATCTAGTCATAACTGACTGGATCACAGAAAAAAGTGTCACAGTTACAGAATCCCATCATTGTCCTTTAGGGTATAAATACCATGTTGATGGTCCAGGTGTGGTCTAGATCAGTGGTTCCCAAATGGTGGATTTTGTGACAACCATACATTATTATTGCAATATTGACTTGAATTGAAAGAAAATGTTTAGATGGAAATTGAAAAGTATGAGCAATGTAGTTGTTTGTCACATTTTATTTGGCATTAGTCAATAAAAATAAACGTTTACAGAGTGATAACACGTGTTCTAGAGGCTATTTTGCCCGGATATGAATACAGGTGTGCCTTGGGCTCAACAAGTTTGAAAACCACTGGTCTAGATCCCTGAAAGCCCGGTGTCCTATGGGAGTGTATGTGACTCAGTCATGGGTCGTGTTATCCAGATGAGCCGGCCGTCCTGGACATGGAGGATCTCGATAGGAAGGCCATTCGTCTGGCCGGCACCCTGGACCCTGACGCCATTTCCCTGGCGTCTGTGACTGCAGTCACGACCAATGTCTCCAATAAGAGGTACACACACGCTGACACGCATGCTGTTCAACCGCTGTGAACTGCTGTTGTGTTCTGCCACGCCAGTGGACGAAATCCCATTGTTGTGTTTCATTCTCATAGGTCAAAGCCAGACATCAAGATGGAGCCTAGCGCTGGGAGACCGGTGGATTATCAGGTGTGTGTGCGTGTGCGTGCGTGCGTGTGTATCGATATGATTGTGCTTCTTGGGTATTTTCCTCCATGCCTCTTTCTCTCTGCTGGACTGAGCGGAGACACTGAAAACAGTTGCACATTCAACTGCATTGCGCAACACCTCAGGGGCATGGAGTTAAAACGAGCATAAAGCAGAGACTTATTTCCAAATTAACAGTAACAAAAGGAAGAAGTTTGGAAAGCATAATGCCGAAACGATAATTGGTTTACCGCCATGCACAGCGACGGCGGTTTAAACGTTATACAAGGTACACCATGAATATAAATTACAATAAACTGTTGCCTTTATATTGTCGACATGAGGTTGCCTCAGACAACGCAGCTATTTTTATCCCCAGCTTGTGAGAAAAGTTAAAGCGATGACGGCACCAGAGGGATCCCTTGTGGCGGTCGGATCCAAACGCTGGGTGGAACAAGTAGTCGACTCATTAGCGGAGCGGAAACAAACTCAGAAACAAACTCCAGCAGCGTTCCATGTCAGCCTGTAGCCCCTATAACTAACCGCTTTTCAATTGTCACCAACGGGATTTGTGTCAATGTTTACCGTTGCTCCATGTTGCCTGCACCTAGATCCTCCCGCTGATTTTGTCCACCAGATGACATGTAAAGGAGCAGTTAAGGTTAGGTGTCTTGCTCGGGGACACCTCGACACTTAGCTAGGGGAGCCGGGGATCGAACCCCAGCAACATTCCGGTTGCCAGACAACCGCCTCTACCTCCTGAGCTACTGTCGCCACGTGTTGCGTCATCCATGTCTAAGTTTCACGGATGTTCGCCTTTAAGAAAAACACTGAGCGAAACATTTTGTTCCTCGTCCCCTCTGTGTTTTTCGGCGGAAAGGATAATTAAGCCACTGGGAAATACTGTAGCTTCCTAAGCCTGTTGGACTGTAACTAGCTTGTCATATATATAGCATATATGTTCATACACTGCATTCCTCTTGACCCAGGGAATTCTGCAAGAGGTGCCTGAGCTCCAAATCTGTCAGAGATAACTATTGCCCCAGGAAGCTTTAAATTAGAGTTCTTAATTGTGATGAAACCCTGAATGGGTTTCTCTCTAGCGAGGGGGATCAATCTCATGTGTGCATAAGCAAACGCTATCCATGTGGTAGTTTGTGTCGTCTCCTCGGGATGCGGATCTATTTGCCTCCCGATGTTTTTTGGGGCTAAGGCACACCACGATCCCGACGGGAAATTAAAAGTGAAAAATGACAACGATGACGATAAATGTCACACACATTATTACATGGAAATGTTAATGTCATTATAATAATTGCACACAAAGCAGACATCAAAATGGAGTCAGGGGACAAAACTTTCAACAAAAATGTCTTTTGATAGATTTGGAGTGGCCTATTTTTGCAAGGTAATTACTACAATATTTTTGTTCACTGGGGTCACTGTAACCTTTGTCAGGAATATGTGTATATTTTGAAGCCTGAAGTGACGCTGGTAGTGAACCACTGCTCTACTGGATCATAATCATTCAAGATCTTGTTCTGATCCAGATTAGCATCACTGTTATCGAGGCCCGGCAGCTTGTGGGCCTCAACATGGACCCGGTGGTGTGCGTGGAGATCGGGGACGACAAGAAGTACACGTCCATGAAGGAATCCACCAACTGTCCCTATTACAATGAGGTAAGCCCTGCGGATTCCTTTAAAACCCTCTAATGCTTGAATCCCACCCCTCCTGGACCCCTAGCACTTCCATGTTTGTATGTCTTGGCACTTTGTAGGATCCTGTATGCTGGTGTGTCCCGGCACTTGAAATAATACTTAGCTTTGCATAGCATCTTATCCTGGCTACCTGCTGTTTTACAGTAAGGAGTCAACCTAGCAATTGTAAGCTTGTAACTTGTTCTATTGACCTAACAATCAGGAATGCTTGTAACTTGTTCTATTCTAATTGTACTGTACCATCAGTGATATACTGTTGTTTCCCTCTTTTGACAAATGTACTTATTGTAAGTCGCTTTGGATAAAAGCGTCTGCCAAATGCCCTAAATGTAAATGTAAATGTGTTGTTAACTGTTTAGCTGTAGTATGTGATTATTTGGTATTTAGTAAGATCAAAGACATATTTTGCTGTGTGGTATTCTCTAGCTGGGTGAATTTGTGTGTAGACTGTCCACTCTTTAAAGTCAGCGGGGTGCCTTTAGACTCTACAAGGCTGAACAAGCCTGCTGGATGTCTGCACCATGCTGGGATCGCTAATAGCAGCGGCCATGTCTGCGATTGATTCGTACTGTCTGGACAGGACACTGTGGGGAGACGCAGTGAAGCCGCCCTGAATGTTAAGCGAAGATAATAGACCCTAACCCTCGTCCTCCTTGGGTTTACAACCTTTCCCGCTGTCGTGTGTTTAAGAGCCTCTGAGCCATTTCACACCAAGTGGCTCTGCTCTTAAGCTTTCCTCTCGCATATATAATCTCTATGAATCACATCGTCCTTTTCTATGAGGCCCTATGAAGGAAGTCAGAGCTGCTGGCATGGATTAACTGCCTGCTTAGCTAAGTTCCAAGTAACAGATAAGAACACAAGCAATTGTGAGGCAAAGTTTAATGCATTTTTTTCTTTCTTTCCCTCTTTCGCAGTACTTTGTCTTCGACTTCCACGTCCCGCCGGACGTCATGTTCGACAAGATCATCAAACTGTCGGTTGGTAAACGACTTCCCGCGCGGCAAAACAAAGTGCAGCTTCGTAAACTGCGCTTGCATAATTACTAATAATAATTCTTATTTTGGAATAGCTTATTCACCCTTCGGTCCTCCCTCATTAGTCGTGCTACCTAGCTTAGCAGCAGTCAGTTCTGACGTCGTCGTTCCGCAGACCTTCAGTTTTTCTTTTTTCTTTAAGCAGTTCCCATGACAACCGTGGGCCAAGAGCTTATACGTTATGCTCATAATTCACCTCTTCACTGTTTCTGACTAGGTTATCCACTCAAAGAACCTTCTGCGGAGCGGAACCTTGGTGGGAACCTTCAAACTGGATGTTGGCACCGTTTACTCACAGCCTGGTAAATTAATTCCCTGTAGCACACGCAGATAATGTGTGTTTAACAATTCTACACACAAACGACGTTGCAGGAGAAACCTCATTATAGTCTTATTGAGACTTCTCAGCCTCTTTATGGTATAATGTTTTGAACACATGTCACTGTTTTTGTGCCTCACTAACCCTGAATCCGAAATATGAATCGCATTTAAAAGATCACCTTTTATTCTCTAGTCGATATAATAAAGCATGACTGGTTGGCCCGTCGCTTAATTTGATCATTCGCTGACGCGTGTCCCAGAGCACCAGTTCTACCACAAGTGGGCCATGCTGTCTGACCCGGACGACATCACGGCAGGGTGCAAAGGATACATTAAGTGTGACATCGCTGTAGTCGGCAAGGGGGACAACATCAAGACCCCCCACAAGGCTAATGAGACGGACGAGGACGACATCGAAGGGTATCTTTCGCTCCATTTCACATCACTCCCGTTCCAGAAGCTGGCGATAATGTCACCTAATGTTATACTCCTCTCTCTCTGTGGATGTCTTCCCCATGCAGGAATCTGCTGCTACCAGAGGGGGTCCCGGTGGAGAGACAGTGGGCCAGGTTCTATGTGAAGGTCTACCGGGCCGAGGGCCTGCCAAAGATGAACACCAGCATCATGGCGAACGTCAAGAAGGCCTTCATCGGGGAGAACAGAGACCTGGTGGACCCCTATGTTCAAGTGCAGTTTGCTGGTCAGAAGGTATGGGTCACCACAGTCTATCCACAAAAAGAAACCGCATTCAACCTATAATTTAACATTTCAGTCGTGTTTTTAATTTCCTTTGTGAGTATTGTAAAATAAATAAGTATTCTAGGCAGGCTACAATTGTGCTATGATTGACGTCATGCATTGTGAATTCTCTTGAATAATGCAGGTGAAAAGATATGTTGAAAGACACGGTGTATTGTATGGTGGCAAGGGTCACCAAGTAATGTACAGAAGTATTATCCTGAGAGTAAATAGAGCAAATACACAAAGAGTCCAGTCCTGCTGTTCTCCTCTGTCCAGGGAAAGACCACAGTCCAGAAGAGCAGCTACGAGCCCATCTGGAATGAGCAGATCATGTTCACCGAGATGTTCCCACCACTTTGCAAACGCATGAAGGTCCAGATACGAGACTCGGATAAGGTCAACGACGTTGCCATAGGAACCCACTTCATTGACCTCCGCAAGATCTCCAACGAGGGTGACAAAGGTAACAAAATAAATGCAGCTTATTGGCATTGATTAGCTCCCAGGTTCATTCATTAGCTAGACTCAGTTAACGTACTTAATTATGTCGCAATCAGCTGTGCTAAATTATCAGTTTGCTTTTTATTGAATAAATCCTGGAGGCCGGATGACCCCATTAACATGATCATTTGCATCGTGAACTGATGTAGTGGAAGCCAATGTCCCAAAAGACACACCATCAATACCTACATCATTATACATGAATGATTAGATTAGCCATGAATCATGCTTTCCAACAAATTAATTTAGCTATTATTGATATGAAACAAAATGCAAAAATAAAATCCAATATTAAATAACTCAGATAAATAATGCCACTTGGATGGTCCATAGGCTTCTTGCCGACCATGGGCCCAGCCTGGGTCAACATGTACGGCTCCACACGCCAGTACACCCTCATGGACGAGCACCAGGACCTCAACGAAGGCCTGGGAGAGGGCGTTTCCTTCCGGGCCCGCCTCTTGGTTTCGGTTGCCGTGGAGATCCTGGACACCACCTCCACTGAGATCATGAGCTCCACGGAGGTGCAGGTGGAGTCCATCTCCAACATCTCAGAGGTGAGTTGACCACCTGATAAGGAGAGCTGAAACCGGGTGTTCACTTACATGTTAGGAACTAATTATTGAGCAGAACTCAACATCGCTGCTCACGGTCTCTTACATGTCAGTAATTATGGGAGGAAGTGACATCGTAGATATCGCAATAGCATCAGGATGACTTGAGACCCCTAATGGCCTCCAGGTCTTGGCTCCCTTGACACCTATTATTGAACAAGTCAGCCTGCATTAACACTCCCTGCAAGCTGGTCCATTGACATGCAGTAATGTCTCACTGGGGATTTCATGTGATTCATAGTGCTACTGCAGCCAAGACTGTCAAAACATGGCTTTTGTGTGTCCTTATTCTCCACCCGTCAATAAACGATATGCGCTAAAATGAATGAAACACAAAATCAATGTGTGAACGTAGTATCACCTGATTCAGCACTTTTTAAAATCCGCCTCTCCCCTGTTCAGAGCGCAACTGGGAAAATGGAAGAGTTCTTTCTGTTTGGCTCGTTTTTGGAGGCCACTATGATTGATCGAAGAATTGGTGACAAATCCATCAGCTTTGAGGTCACAATAGGTAAGTCAGGTGCCTGCTAATTTATTGATCTGTTTCCAGTGATAAGATATATGAACTGATGCGTACCATTTCAAATTAGGATTATTTAAAAAAAAATCTAGACTTTCTAGATTTTCTAGTCACAACAATACCGCCTTAATTAAATCTCTAATACTTTAATTTCTCGTCTTGGATCAATACAGTACAGCTCGTCTGATCTTAACGTGACCTTCTCCTGCAGGTAACTACGGCAACCAGATAGACGGGGTGAGCAAGTCGTCCTCAGCCAGGAAGAGGAAGAAAGATGGGGAAAGTGAGGAAGAGGAGTCGGACCTGATCCAGAACTCCAGCGAGGACGAGGACGATGAAGACAGAGAGCTGCTGTCCGTCTCCTCCACCCCCCTCATGAAGCCCGTCATCACAGACAGGTGGGGGATATCAGACCTTAAAGGTGACATGGGAGTCACAGTTTATAATATTTATATATTGCCATTGCTTAAAAATGTGCTGTATTTTTATGTTTGTTAGGGTCTCAGTGACATTGTAATGTGCAAGAAAAGTCATTTGAACAAAATGAATCATTTGTCATATTGTCAAAAAAAATGTTCAGGGCTGCTCAGCTTTAATGATCTATTAAATGAGTTTACATAATTGTAATAGCTTTGATAGGCTATGATCTCCCTGTATCCTCTTTTTAATCTATCTGATGGTTCTACATGACAGGAACTACTTCCATCTGCCCTACTTTGAGAAGAAGCCCTGCATCTACATCAAGAGCTGGTGGCAGGACCAGCGCAGGCGTCTGTACAACTCCAACATCATGGACAAGATCGCAGACAAGCTGGTCAGGCAACGCTTCATAGAGACTGTAACCCCATTATAGTTCATACATATATAGTGAATTGTGTAACATGTACACTGTAATATACTCAAGCCCTCTGCTATTGAATGACCAATAGCATGACAGGCTGAACGGATTGTCTAAAAATGCATGCATATGAAATTCTACTAACATCATACTAATGTGTGCACATTTGATGTATTTGGCGATGTTTTCATGCATCATATTTATATTTCCTTTCCTCTCCTTTCCGTCTGCTATCTTGAGCTGAGCCGTTCTAATGGCAACAGTCAGTGTCCCACGGCATCAAAATCTTGAAATCAGCATGTAAATGGGTGAGCTCAAGCAGATGTTGTGTTCCACCAGGAGGAGGGTCTGAACGACGTTCAGGAGATCATAAAGACAGAGAAGGCCTTCCCAGAGCGCAGACTCAGAGGAGTGCTGGAGGAACTTGGGACAGGCTGCAGGTACATTCGCAGGAAGATTAACTGTAATAGAGCTGTGCAGTATAGATTTCAGTCGTCATGGTAATTCACTGGTTTCACTTTATCTTTTGTAGTTTCCTTTTTTGTAGTTCTTTGTCTGTTGCCTTTCAGCCTGGACAAGTGAGCCATGTGCCTGGTTAGTGTCTACGTCTCGACTCAGATGAGCCGAACGATATTAATCATGACTTTGTCGTTGTCTATCCAGTCGTTTCGTGGCCCTGGCTAACAAGGATGTGAACCAGGCGGGCAGAACCAGGCTGGACCGAGAGAGGCTCAAATCCTGCATGAGGGAGATGGTATGCCGGATGCTAATCCTATAGCAGGATAGCAAGGAAATGGGGGGGTGTCAGGTGGTGGAGTGTGTATGTGTGTGTGTGTGTGTGTGTGAGAGAGAGAGCCATCATTATTCATGGTACTACATTTATTATTTACATTTACTACATTAATAGCCTGTACAATATTTAGAAAATGATAATAATGCAAATATAAAAGAAATATCCCATTGATTACATACAGGGAATTCAGAATTAGTAATACCCATGAATAATGCTTAATAAAAACGAATGTAAAAACAGAGTTAGCCCTATACGTTGCTATACATACATACAAGCCAGTGAGGCGCTGTCGCCCCCTGCAGGACAGCATGGGCCAGCAGGCCAAGCAGCTGCGCATGCAGGTGAAGAAGAACACGATGAAAGACAAGCTCAAGCTGGTGCACAACTTCCTGCAGAGGCTTCGCTTCCTCGCAGACGAGGTACACCGCGCGTCAGCTGGACCGGCCTGTTCTCCTCCATGCTAACGTTTAGCTTCCTGCCTGCCGCCAACGTTGGCCAACACTTGTTCTGTAGGCTCTGCAGCAACACATTTTTTCAGTTTGCCGTGCTGGCCAACACTGGCATAAAAGAAGAGATACAAATATACATGGATCTGAATTAGCTTGGGATAAAAGCGTCTGCTAAATGCCCTGTTATTCCACCTGGTGTGCGCATGATTAGCCATCACAAACTGTTTCAAAATTGTCATGTGACTAAAATTGTCATTGTGACATAGTGTCAGTTTACCAGTTGGTACAGTCCACTGGGTAGGCTGGTAGACTGATCTAGTCATTAGTCATCATGCATCTGGGTGGTATAATAGGACCCTATTCATAATAGTATACGTTGTCATATCATCGCATATCAGACCGCCATGCAAGTCACTGACCCACTAATCTCCACCCCACCACACCCCTCCAGCCTCAGCACAGTATCCCAGACATCTTCATCTGGATGATGAGCAACAACAAGCGCATCGCCTATGCCCGCGTCCCCTCCAAGGACATCCTCTACTCCATTGTGGACGAGGAGACAGGGAAAGACTGTGGCAAAGTCAAAGCTGCCTTCCTCAGGGTACGGTTCTGAATCCGCTCCGCCCCTCGTCCTCCTGGTTCTTAGCCAGGCCCCGGTGGCTGGGAAGGACTGGCACACGCATGGCACAAACCGTTGGACACGTCCAATGTTGTCATCAGAATAAAACATAATGTTCGATATGAATAAGTCCATGAGCAATATTCAGTGAGTTCACTTTCACATGATGTAACATGATCGTGCTAGCAATAACATGAACATGATTGATGTTATGCATTTATGTGTATGGACGGATTCCTTTTCTGTCGTTGTTTTAAAACCCGTCTTCCTGTCACGCGTCCTGTCCGTCATCTGATCTCGTCCTCTGTGTCCGCCTGCAGCTCCCTGGGAAGAAGGGGTTTGGGCCTGCGGGCTGGACGGTCCAGGCCAAGCTGGAGCTGTACCTGTGGCTGGGCCTCTACAAGCAGAGGAAGGACTTCCTCAGCGGCCTGCCCAATGGCTTTGAGGAGACCAAAGCCTCCAGGATGAGCCCGGGTCTCCTTTCTGTACCCCCCATCAGCCTGGTCTACAACAGTAAGTACCGGAAGCAAGGCAGTCCACGGGCCATCTGGCGTTGTCTCCTGTATTGAAATTCACTTAACACCCACACATGGACAGAATCCATTTAGTGGAGCTGTGTTCAACTTGGAAAACGTATTAGCTTTTTGCCCTTTTATTTAATTTGTAAATTGAATCAGATCTCATTCTCTCTGCCGACCCACGTATTTCAATTCCAATCGATTGTGAGTTTCTCCACACACCATTTCTTTAGCGTCTTTAAAGTTCAATTCTTGTATCTATGTATCGAATAGTAGATCTTGGTTCAGTATATGTTGTTGTGCGTGTGTGTGTGTGTGTGTGTGTATTGTGGTGTGCGTCCCACAGTGAAGCAGGTCTTCCAGCTGAGAGCTCACATGTACCAGGCTCGCAGTCTGTTTGCGGCCGACAGCAGCGGCCTCTCTGATCCCTTTGCCAGAGTCTTCTTCTCCACACACAGCCAGGTCACAGAGGTACGACCGGGGCGGACAGATTGTTCTAATAACCCCCCCTGACAATTGTGGAGGTGTGTATGAACAAGGCATCTAACGAATCACGCACTGCGTGTGTGTGTGTGTGTGTGCAGGTGCTGAGTGAGACACTGTGCCCCACATGGGACCAGATGCTGGTGTTTGACGACGTGGAGCTCTTCGGAGAGGCCAGCGAGCTTAGGGACGACCCTCCCATGATCGTGGTGGAGATCTACGACCAGGACACTGTGGTAGGAGCCTGGGCTCTGTGATGACATTGGGTTGTAGAGATAATGCATACATATGGATGGATGGATGAATGGATGGAGAGATGGAGAGATAGATAGATAGACAGATAGATAGATAGATAGATAGCTTAGATAATTATTAAATGGTATGGATGACTGAATTGCTGAAAATTGAAAATGCTATCACTATAACTATGACTCTAAACAAAATGTCTCTACTTGTCCATCCTTCTTCCTGTGCTCCACTGTGTGTCTGCCCCCACCACCAACCCTTGTCTCTGTCCATGTTAACCCTGGTCCCCACTGTGTTGGCTAATTTAGAGTGTGAATGCACTCGTTTTGCGTTGGATGCAGTAGTACACATGCAGTCCAAACGCAGCATGAATAGTTTGCTTTTTAACGAGTTTGCATGTTCTCCCGCGGCTCCTTCTGTCTTAGTAGTGACGTGTCTGAGGGACGAAAGAATAACTGTGGAGTTTACAGTATTAACAACGAACGGACATGCAGTCCAGCTACTGTTTAGTAAGATCGATTGTGAATACAGTATGTGCCTCCCAATAATAACCCACAAAATACGAACGCATGCACGAATATCAAAATGTGTTCAGTTGAGTTATGGCTCAATTTCATGCAAGTGTGTTCCATCCAACCACCACAGTGGTTATGCGAGACACTTTATAATCCTCAGTGGAGGCGGATATTGGTAGCCATAAAACCTCTATTTTCAAACACTCCCTCTAGAATTTATTTATTTCTCAGCAAGCCGCTGGAAGAAGCACACTGGGTGCCACAGCGCCACCAAGTGTCTGTCACTGGAACTGCATGCCACTAACTCCCTTCCTACTTGTTCCCTGACTGTCTATCCCCTATACTGTTTTTTTTTTTTTTTCTGTATTTCCTACTTTTTTT